>JAQGAV010001251.1:0-22330 GCA_034691345.1 Phasmarhabditis papillosa
ATCTATATATATATATATATATATATATATATATATAACTTATATATTATATAAGCCAGCATTGAATATAACTCCAATTTATTAAAATATTTATTTAGTTACTCCAAGAGTTTCAGCTATAGTTAACATGAGTCTAGGTTGCTATGCACAGTCAATTTTTCGCGGATATATAACGACTTACGATAAAGTTCATATATTTTATTGGAAAATCGTTGCTTCATTAAGCCAAACTATGTTTTCCTTCTTTCTTGCGAAATTATCGAAAATGGTTTAGAATTAAACTAGATTAAACTGGGACTTTATATATTCTTTGTGTTCAAAAGTATGATACTAATATACTATGTTAATAACAATGCTAATTTTGAAGAGAACTTTCATAAAATATGGTTATCAAAAATGTGAAAAATGATTGAGAAATTAGAATTTGTACATATATACTAATCATAAAAAATCGGAACTTCTACGTGAAGGACAAATGTGATCAATTGTGTTCAATAATATATACAATCGCTCCCATTAACATAAGATAAATAAAATAAAGTAATATTAAATACTTTTTTTAGAAAACTTTTTCTCGGCCCACTCAGAACAACACATTTTCAGTACCTATTGAAGCATGCACAATTTGTTTTTTTTCTCGAGCAACTGGAAAACCACAGAAAACCATCAAAAGTATAAATTTAGAAAAACTTGAACAATTTAGTAACATTTGTGAAGAAGTAAGAACTTCTTGAAATTAAAAAAAGATTTGGTGTTGTCTGATTTCAAAAAAGACACATCATTAAGATATTGGGTGTGTCGTATAAAGTGAATACAAGAAGAGTTATTCTGCAATTTTTTAATTCTGCTTTAAATTAATTGGCTTATTAAATGTGTAATGTAATGTAATTGCCTTTCCACCATCCCAAGGAATGATAAGAACTATTGAAGCATTTGAACAAACTAGTATGTTTATATTGTTTATATACGTTTATGAAGTAAGTAGTGTATCTTTCTGTTGAATTCTACTATTTTAGTGAATTTCAAAAATAAAAAGTTTTTTAATTTCGTCAACCACAGCTTCATTCTTGCAGATTAACTTGTTGCATTTCGACTATGTTCTGAAAAAAGCACGAAACCTCTGAACTAAAGACTTACCGGGCATTTTTCCTATCTTCCGATTTTGAATATAGGACTACTGTAGATTGAGAATATAGGATTACTGTAGACAATGAATATGGGATTACTGTAGTTTCAGAAAGTGCTACTTTCTTTGTGGGAGTTCTTTCCGGCAGCAGCCCTTTAAATAGAGAGCGCACCACAAGACGATACAAATTGCGTTAGAAGCGATCATTTTTCGGCAATTCTCGCCAAATTGAAGGGGTGTTAGTTTTTGGTTAGAAATAAAATGAGTTTCCGAATATACATTGAAGAAAGTACATTTGGATAAACAATTAGTTGGAAAAAACGATATACATTAGGAAACTTCAGCTGAAATTCCAATCTAAGCCATTTTGGTTAGTAGAATAACATCTAGCTGGAGTGGAGGTTTAACCGGCCGGCCCTGGTTGGACCTTTCAAAATTAACTACTGACCGGATCGCGGACACCTGTGGCATGTAATGTTAAGTTTAAGAGAAACCATATATATAGTCGACGGCCAAGGTTTATGCAAGGGTTTACGGTACGAACTGCGAATTGTATTGGAGCGCCACCGAGCAATGGTGCGCGTGAACCGATATTATTCCATGATACAAAGTACAACACCACATCTAACATATTTATCTGGAAAAAATTAGTTTATATTACTGAATATGACTATTATGCCTGTTTTAAATTAGCACTCAGACCTTTAACTTGCATATCGTTTTCCCGCGGACTATAATCTGTTTTAATACCTAGACTACATTGAGCCGGCCTCAGACAATGCGCGGTGTTGCAAATTTTGCCTTCAAAAAGATTATAAATTGCCCAATTTTCAATTTTTCGAATGAAAATTTTGCAACATCGCTTATCTTATGAGGCCGGCGCAAGTAGTATAAGTTTTGAAATGGACTATAATGCCAGTTACTTTACATCTCCAAACGATTCGTAAAGTATATAGATCCCGTTTTAACCCTCCAATAGTTTTTTTGTTTCTACAATATTTCACTGTATATGAGCCGGGAACTCCAAACAAAGCTAGAAACAATTTGGCTGTTTATTTTAGTAACAATTTTAGAGCAATGCCTATCAAGAAAAAATTAATTATTCTAAGCAATCTCGCTGAAGTGCTACTTGTCTGTGTGGAAATATTTCATTGTATGGAAGCAATGTTCAAAATATTACAGGCAATACTGCCTACATGGTTTATACCGCTTCGAAACATTTCAAATGCAATAAATGCATCTATAAATACCCTCATGCACCTTGGTCAAATTGAAAACTCCCATTTATTTTAAATTTCATTGTCAAAACGTGCACATTCTCCCACAACTGGTCAACACCTTCGCAATGTGCATATTTGATTTAAACATAATTCTGAGCGAGTAGTAAGCAATACTATCTAGTTTTAGAAAGAACCAAAACAAGTGGGATTATTTATTGTTGCTGATTTATTGTTATGGTATATTTATTTTAAATCAATGAGGTAAATGAAAAGATACAAATAATAATACATATCATATACATACATATGTGTATATATAGAACCTCTTCTCGAACAGTTTGGCAGATGAAAGCATCTAGGTCCAATTTGAAAGTTCAATGTTTTCTCACATATAAACGTGCAAATTCCCTTTTGAACTTGTTAGAATAAAAGGTAAATTCTGTTTTTTGAAAAGTTTGACAACCTTTCTCCGATTAGGAGATGGGTTGTCTAAAAAGGAGAAGGGTTGTCAATAAATATTCTGTTTCTTACGTCTTGAATTACACCATCGTTAAGTGTAATCGTTAAGTTCTAATGTTTTGTAACACTAAAATAATTTGTACCTAAATATATTATATTCATAATAGATAATGTTGTGTTCAAAAGTCTGGTTTCCGCTAACTATACGGTTCCGCGTTCCGGTTTTCTATTTTTCTCGTCCGTTCTGCACTTTTTCAAAGCTTTTTTGAAAAATTTATCTCATATCCCTGGACTTAACACTTGATTAAAGTATTTGGTTTGGCGCCTTTCTGCAGATGAAGTTGGCGTGCGCAATAGCCGAACGCGTTAGCTTAGTTATTCACTAGTTTAATTTCATTTACAACATATTTTCATTTTCATTCTTTTCTGTTTTCCACTAGCTGTTTTTGTCACTGGACTAATCGCTTGCAAGAGGTTACGGTTCGAACTGCAAACTTTCAGAGCCTATTAGAGTACTTATAGCAAATTTAGAGCAAAAAAGACATTCCCTATTTTTATTTATTAGACCTTTAACTGCAAGCGATTAGTCCGCCGACTATAAGTAGTTTCTTTTGTAGTTGTTTTAATTTTGCTTTATATGTTCTTATTTTAGTTGAGGTTGGCCAACATGGAAGCAGTTAAAATTGATAAGAACATGGCACTGTGATCACAACTAAAGATCTACCAGTTAGTTGGTGAGTTCGATGTTCAATTTATTCCAATGTTGTTGTAATATATAAAATCGTAAACGTTTCTATAATCAGATTAGTTTCTATAATTTTACTTCTTAACATTCTTACTAGCCCCAAACTTACATATATATAAATATTTATTCATTTAGTACTATTATGAGTTATCGTTCAATAGTTATCTTGACTGCTCATTTTTAAAAAATCTTTTTAACTAAGCAAAGAGGTTCTTCCTTTTTCAGGATTTGCAGTTTTGTAGTTGTTGGGGAACAAATGGAACTGAACCTTACGATGGACCCAGCAAACAGCATCGACGATTTTAAGAATTCTCGTACTTTTGTAAAGTTCTCTTCGAAGCAAGCCAGTGGTGCTACAGAGGTCAGTAACAGTGGTGTTGAGTCAATAATAATATTCTCAATTAAGAATTTTGAAACTTTTTATTTGAAAAATCGGGATTTTGTTTTTTCATTTAACGGTTAGGTTTCCACGGTTCTATAAATATTGAAATGAAACCAACTACTGTTTTTTGTCTTCTGGTTAAAATCTAAACTCCTGAGGATTTTAGTAAGTTTCAAAGTTTGTTTATTTATTTTACGAAACACAAGATCACAAATGTTTGGAGCGAAGATAGGAAGCGGGAATTCATAGTACAGCACCCAGGGAGTTTGCAAGAATTCTTTTTTCGGGAGGATTCGGACTATCGACCTCTAGCTTATCAGACGCAGCTTATAACCACTGGGCCACCACGCTGCCGTCAACTTTATTTCATTATATATATGATTATTAATTTTAGACTATTCTCTGTGCATATCTAAACACAGTAGATGAGAATTCGTTCGTGTTCGATTGGGTCAAGAGGATTGGTTTTCATGAATATGACAACCCGGTTATCCACCTGTTTCTCACTTCGTATAAACCGAAAATGGAGTAGGTTCTTAGTTGAATTATCTAGAATTTTAGAAAAGCTTAAAAGCCTTCTTTTATCAGAAATATAACATTCAGCTCAATATGTATTATTGTAAGTGAGTATTTTTAATAATATTTATAGACACATCAATGCTAAACAAAGTATTACAGGGGTGTTCGCTTTCCGAGCTATTTGGACTTCGTGGATCCTAAAACTTCGACGCTTGATAAGAACTTTGGGAAAGGGTAAGTTTGAGCGACGCAGACTTGAATTCGGGGCTCAGGTTTTTATTTCTGGGCATATGCAATTGGATTTTTGAAAAATCTTAACACCATCTGTAAAACAAAGATTTCTTTGAAATGTGTAGCGCCTAGGCTTAGTTTGGATTTGCAAAACTGTGAAACATTCGAAAACCAAAAGAACCAGTTTTATTAATAGCTGATCTATTTTTGAAATCGTACCAAACCCAAACCGTTGTAACCTTACATATGAGAATTCTTCAAAGTTCAGTAAAATTATGTCACACATTATCTTTGCAAAAGTAAGCTCTAAGCCGGTTAACTAACCATATACTTATAGAATTGCTGAATTTGATTTTTCATCGCCCAATACCACTCATGACAGAATTTTGAACCTTGATGGGAAAAAGTTTCATGTTCAATCTGGGGTAGGTTTTAAGGTACAGAGTTGTTGGTACGGTGTGGAGTGCGGTTTGCTAGTTTGTAATAGACGAACCGCGCTCCAGACGGGTCACTCTACTTCTTCACTTAGTGTAAGTGTGAAAAAAACTGCCCACCCACTCTATGCCGATACCGGATAGCATTTTTAAAGAGGCACACCAGTGTTCAATGTTCACCTCCTTGTATATAATAAAATAATAACATTTGGACGTAGATCCAATAAAATTGTCAAACAAAAATATTTAATTGGAAATAAAATAAATTTGTTTGTAGTATTTGATCATGTGGTCTGATTACTTCACTGCTCTGTTCAATGGGAATTTCAAAGAGGCAAACGAGATGGAGATCTAAATCGAAGATGTTCTTCCAGAAGATTTTGAGACATTCTTAAAGTTCATTTATTCATGTCAGTTAGAACTTACAGGTTAGTTCATTGAATAAATAACATTTTCAAAAATTCCTCACACCCTTATTGGTAGATCAAGTTATTCTGTTAATTTTCTTTCTTACATAGTCAAAAATCTAATAGGTATAAACATTCTTGTTCAATATTGTTCTATTCGAGAGTAATAATGGAGTGTTAAAAAAGAATCACGTTAAAAATGGCTCTTAAGGTATTCGAAAACCGAAAATATACGCAACAGTTCCTTAAAATACGCAAGTATACTATGCAATATATAACTGTTTTTATTTCAGCTAACAACTATTTTATTCTTATTTCGATGGGATATCGTTTTATGGCTCCGAGAGTGTTGTCGAAATGTCAGGAATTTATTTCGCACAACTTTGATGCACTGGATAAGCTTGAACTCATCGAACTCGCCTTCAAGTTCAATATTCAGGATATTAAGGTATGTGATAGCCATTTGATTCTAAAAAAGGCAATGGTCAACCGATTTTTGGTTTGTTTATATATGACATAGGTGGACACCAGGATAGTGCTCATGAAAGCAAGCTATGATACAGACTACTGAATATAGTTTGAAACAGACTACATAATTAAAAGATCCTGTTAAGGTTATTGAAATTAACTAAGTGGACGCTATTTTTTAATAAACTGATTTGAACTCTTGATAGTATAATAAGAAGAAAAATGCTCCTCTTGGAATACATTTGCAATATCAACAATATTAAAGCATAGAGCAGAAAATGCCGCACAACTAGTGTATAAATATAACATTCTTAGGCACCCGAAAACTATAAATCTGATTGAAAACACCATCTCATGATATAGTCGGTGGACTCATTGCTTGCAGTTATAGGTCTAATAAATTAAAATTGGAGCATATATTTGCTCTAATAAGCTCTAAATATTTTGCAGTTCATACCGTAACCCTTAACCCTTTGCAAGCGACTACAATCGACTATATGTTCACTGACCTGAGAATAGGCTAAGGTTTCAGTAACTTGATACCGCCTCCGTAATTAATGATTAAGATGGTTTACTGTTATTGTTTTTATGCAAACATTTCCAGTGTTTACTTTAACTTAAATATTTTAGGACGCCGTTGCCACCTATCTTGAATCGACTGCAGTTTCCAAGAACAACACTGAAAATTTGCTGGACAGAAACTCATTCGTCATCAACCATCGCGACCGCATCGCCGAGCTTTCTTCCGAAGTGCAGATCTTCATTTCCCAGTCAATTTTGAAGGCCGTAAAGCTCGGTTGAGCCACTTTTGCTACAATTTTCTAGCAATGCTACCCTTTTATGTTAGCTGTATTATTTTGTTAAAATAAATGTTGATTTGTTGCTTTTATTTCATTATTTTGACCGAGACCTACTGTTTGAAATTATGAATTGTTGTGATAAGAACATAATGTATGCAAAAATTCCATTTTAGAAAGGAAAATCAAGTTTTATAAGCTCTGCTCTATATTAGAAATCGTGTTAAAAATAATTTTTGTTTACATATACTGATTTTCTTTGCAAAGGACAATGATATAACGGCGCAAATAAATAGATCGACAAGAAGGTGTGCCGCCTAGGCGTCTTTGTTGGTCTATGCCAAATAAGAACTCTATCCTGTAAGATGTTCCACGTAAAGAACAACTCAGTAAAAGAAAACTCAAATGCTGAAGAATTTCCAACGTATACTGAAAAATGTTGAGCAATATGTTGGCTGCAACTTCTGACAAATATCCAGTATTATTTTGTTGCGAGTTGAAAACACTTATTTTGACTTGGCAACAGCCGCCAAGATATTTTAGGCAAACTGCGTTTCAGTTTGCATAGTTCGACCGTACGCTGCAAGTCGAAATGGCTGGCGGAAATAGAAAGCACAACAATTATTTGTTCGCATCAACTCGCGATACGCTGTGGCGTCTATTTAGCTATTATTATTAGTTTCAAAATTGTCATTGTTTGCATTTTTCATATTGTACAGTTTCAGTTTTTCATAATTTGTTTTCTCTGTAATCTTTTATTTTCTAGAATTTATAATTTTATACAGAAAAGTTACATTTTCAGGGTAAAAGCCACCATTATGAGTTCTAACAGTGAACAAGTTGATTGCTATGACAAGTAAGTATTAACTAAACATTCAAAATGTTTCTAAAATTCAGTTAGTTGAAATAATTGCTTAAAAAATAATTCTCAAACTTTAACAATAAGTATCGTGCTATTTACTTAAACATACTTTTAGAATCCCATCTATAGACTTCTCGGATCCAAACAATCGTCATGATCGTGTCTTGGTCGTTGAAGGAAACAAGTTTTATGTTATTTCCGAAGTAGGTGTAAAATTAAATTTAAGACTTTATTGTATTTGAATATGCTTTTTAACCGACGTATACTTAAAAATACTATTCTTAAAGTAATTAACATAATTATTATGGTTTGCTAAAGTAATTAACATAATTATTATGGTTTGCTAACACTTTAAAGTAGTATTTTTTTAAAGTATTTTCGCTCCTGTATCAATCGTATCGCAGAATAATGATAGATTTCTTCGAGGCAGGGCTTCGGCCATTTATTCCGGAATCTTCTGAGCAGAGTTGGCTCATTTCTAACACTCTGTCTTCGGTTGCAAGAAACATGGGATAAACTCGTTGAAACTTTGCTAACACTTTGAAAACCCCTAATTTACTAATTTTATTTAGCTTCTTTCTAACCGTTCCGAATTCTTCAATGCAATGCTCAACGGAGAATTTAAAGAGAAGACTCAATATGAAATCGAGATCAAAGATGTCGCTGCTGTTGATTTTAAAAACTTCTTAAAGTTCTGTTATTCTGTCATCGTCGACTTCAACAGTAAGTTTAAATAAGAGATCGGAGTTTTAATTCTAACGAAGTTTTATTAAATGCTCACAGAACAACTTTAAAGATAAAGAAAAATAATTTTAGAAGAGAGAGAAAATACTGGTACGCTTTCAAATTTCGGACTGCGTACATTTGGCTACCCATTTGTATTAGAACTCGTTTACCGCTAAAGTGAAACTATAAAAATGGGCGCGATAGCGCTAAATGTCACTAACCCCAAATTCCAATCATACTCGCCGGGGCACAAAATTCGCAGCATTATCTTTATTAGCAATTCGTCCGTAGAATATAGCGGGAAGTAATTAGTAATATGTAATTAAATTATTGTCCATTGATTTTGAGTTACTAAATTAGTTTACAATTGTTCAATTGTTTTCTATTAGTCTTACTAAATATATAATAAACTGAATATACTTTCAGAGGATAACTACGCTAACTTCCTTCAACTCGCTTCCCGTTTTCTGGCTGAGAAAGCTATCGAAAAATGCAGTGATTTCATTCTTAAGGAGTACTCTTCTTTGGACAAAATTGATCTGCTGGAAGTTGCTATAAAGCATAATTTGATAGATGTAAAGGTTGGTAGCACAAATATACCGTTTTTATCGACTTACATTCCCTTACATATCGTTTTATATAACTATGAACATTCAAAAAAGATGAATGAAACTCTATAGTCGAGTTCTAAAGTGATAAGGCCGTGTTATACCATTTCAAAGCTCATTTCGTATTACTTTACCCTCCAAAGCTTGCTAAGGGCGCAACTTTATCACAGCAATACGCTTTCGAAGCGGCCTGTTTACTTTTGAAAGCACCACCTAAAATAGTAATAATTCGGTTGCAGGACAAGCTATCTAGCTACTTTGGTTCTTCTCAAACCTCTATAACCATCGAGAAGTGCGACAAATGTGGTAAAGATTGCTATATAAGATGCCAGAGAGTATGCTTCTCTTGGAAATATATTAGAGCTCCTGGTTATATTCTCAACGAATACTCGGACGTTTATAAGAACAAGGATCGGGTTCTCACTTTGTCGCCTGAAGCTAAAGGTTTCATCCTAGATGCTATTCTCAGAAATAATTGAGGAGTCTTGTTGTCTTGTTGTTGCTTTCAATAAATGTTATATCCAATTTTGTTTGTTCACAAAATAAGTCAAAGCTTATTAGCTGACTTTAGAAATCAGAGAAGTTCTATGACATTTCAAACAATAAAAATAGAGTCAGCATTTGCGCTTTTTTCCCAAACCTGAAATTCAAGCTCCCACCAAAGTCTTTTGTTGCCTGGCCCCAATTCATTTGAAACTCTAGGTTCCGGTAAAAAAACAAGCCCAATAGCCCATGACTAGTTGGTAATGCAGTTCTGGGTCGGCTTAATTTCTAATGACATTACAGCTATTCAATAGCTATTATTTTATATACAACTGAAACATTTCAATTTTAAATAGCCGAAGAAATTTGAAAAGGCTTCTTGAAGCCTAATAGTTAAATTACTATAATTTTTGTAGAGATTTATATTTTCGGTTGTGTTTTCTGTTCACTTTTGTTTACTGTCTTCTAACTATAGAGTATAATATAATATATTTATATATATAGGCTATCTCAAGACCTAGGTTTCCAGCGCGGTATGACGAGCGGGGTATAATGTTATAAAAAATAAATGTAAAATCGGTCGACCTGATGCGTTTTCTCCTAAAGTACATTCATTTTTTATAACACACCGCTCCGCTAGTAATACCGCGCCGGAAACTTAGGTCTTGAGATGGACTACAACTAGAAAATAATAACTAGGCTTGCAAACAATTGTGAGAGTCATAGTTCAATCGGAAAAAAATATATAGGTTACCTCATTGACATTTGTTCAATAGCTAATAAATTAAATTATAATATTCAACAAAGACTTCAAGAATTAACAACCTCACTAATAAATAAAGTTAAAATATAATACTTTTGAGATAGTAATATTTGACGGCACGACCTTTGAAGTAGTTTCAACCTTTGAAAGAATCAAACCCAACGTCAAACATAAGAAATATATTAAATAATTTATTAAACACATATAATTACGTAATTATTAAAAAATACAAAACGAAACAAAAATTATTGATTCTCGACTTCTAACCAATCTTGGTATCCCCACGTGAGACTGAAATGGATATTTGATATTTGAAAAGTTTCAAATTTCTTTTTGAAATCAGCACAAAACTAAAAGACAGTTTTTACGGGAAATTGTTTAGATACTACCCAAAATATTGATAATACGAGACAAAAAATTGAAAAAGGATACACGATCATTAAAAATTAGACAATAACGGTTGATAACTGTAAATATAAGTTATAGTCCATACCAAGATCTAGGTTTCCAGCGCGGTATCACGAGCGGGCCGGTGTGTTATAAAAAATGAATGTAGTTTTATAGAAAGCGCACCATGTCGACCGATTTTACATTCATTTTTATAACACTGCGCCCCGCTTGTCGTACGGCCTGGAAACCTAGGTCTTGAAATAAACTATATAAGTTTACAAAATATGATTAGTGCAAAAAAGAAAAGAAAAACTACTTTAAGCAAAGTTGGAATAATCGTTACTTTAAAATTCGCCTCAGAATTCAACATCCGAAGTTATTTTGACGCATTGAGCTAAAACACCGCGTGCCATGCATCTTTCATCACTTGCACACTGAGGATGACATATTTTAGCGAATGATTCACCTGAAATTAAAAAATTGCTGCAAGTCGTTCAAATATATGTAATTCAGTACTGTTCATTTACTCTTTCCAAAGGTTAGTCTAGCATAATTCGCCTTTCGTATTAGAGCTTGAGGGGTAAAAGATCATTGTAAAAGCTTTATTTTGCAGTATACATATAAGGAATTAATAAATCACTCTCTAAAATTCGGCGATACCTGCCCATAAATACATTGATGTAACCCATCAAGGTATGCAAATATACAAATCAATAGAAGTTGTTGTAAAGAAAAATAGGTCCCGAAACGTAAATTCTGAACTCTAGGGTATGATAATTTGATTCCCAATTATAATGGCAGCAGAAACATTTGTGAAGCACAGAAGCGACTAACGTGAGGAATAAACGGTGCTCAAATGTGTTAGTAAATTGTTTGTAAATACCGGTTAACCTAAAACTCTTTTTTGACACCGTTTTTTGGGAACTAGTTTATATAGTGAGTATGTTTATAACTGACCTGGACAAGGTCCTCTGACGCAGATTACCGGGTTTTCTGAAATGAATACTCAACAGAAATTAGTAGTCTTAATTTTTCCAAAGGATATTAACTTTTTAGTTATTTGAAATGCTTTGACAGAAGATGAATAGTTGAAAGCAAAATCTCTTCAATTCAGAAGACAGAGAAGTTACGTAGTGCTTACTTTTTTATTAGTATTGTCGGATTGTTATTTACGTATATTTTGATTTTTGAATACCTTCAGTGCAATTTTCAACAAGATTCTTAGTCAACACACAATTATTTGTCTTCAATAGAAATGTAACGCCTGAATATACCTTTACCATTTCTGGGATATGGGGCTCCGAGCCAGGCCAGTACACCGAGAATGACAATCTGAAAGAGATCTACATTAGTTTCACTTATATAGGAACAAAATTCTAACGACGTTAGAAATGATAGTGCACGTTAGTTTTTATGGTTATATTTTAGTATACGAATCATTCGTGTGTATAGTCGGAGGCCAAGACTTATGCACGGGTTTACGGTACAATCTGCAAATTTTATTGAAGCGCGGACGAGCAATGGCGCGCGAAAACGCGGCCTAATCAATGCAGCAATGTACAACCAGTTAAACATTTAATGTATTCCGTTTACGAATATAGTCTTGGTGCTGGCGGTGTGTGCAGGTACTCTAGTCTAGTCGAAGAATCTACTGATACGAGTAGTACGGAAAAATAAACACTTTCTTATTATGCTAGTTGTACTATAGTCGGATTCATGAGTAATACATGCGTGTAAAATTAGATTTGGCGCAGGCGCAAAACTAAATATTCACCTGATACATAAGAAATGAAGGCAAACTTGCAATTTCAGGTTCCGCGGGCGTAAATTGCCAGATGGGGCAGTGTAAAAAAGGGTAAAATACGCCGATTAGGCGGGGATATTAGTTTTGATTCCGACTGTATAACTATGGTTATGGCTTTCAAAATTCGTTTAAACTATAAATAAACTCACCAACGAGTAAAGAAATTTCATCACAGCTGTGTGTTAAAAACGATTGTTATTCTCCTTTTTATTCGTTAAGTAAACTATAAACTCACCTGTTTTCCACTGATAACGTACTATTTTTACATTATTTTGACAGGCAATAGGAAAACCGACGAATTGAAACTATGAACATGGAAAGTGAAAACTTTTTGAAAGTTTCAGCTAAGGTTTAAAATCATAGGAACGTATAGTTGCCTTTCACTAACATCTGTTTCTATTCAAAATTAAAATGTTTTAGTTGTATTCATTATGCACTATAGATAAATATATTCCAAAGGTTTATAGTTTTCGAGCAAATTTGCAAAATAAAATCAAAAAGATTTTCCTTACGTATTGTTATATCTAAACGAATGCACTTAAAAAAAAGGCTCCGAACACACCGATTTTCCTTAGCGGCAAGCCAGGCCGGGACGAGGTTCAACAACTTTCCAGACGCAGGGGTGTCGACGGACGGCCCGGTGTCTGAAATTGTTCGGGTCGGTCCGTTACCAAAAGTAAACATGAAAAAGCTACTAATTCAGTAAAAACACGAAATTTTAGTGTTCCAATAATTTTTATTTCCGCAACACGGTTTTCGAGCTTTTTCCGTCATCCGGACTGCCCGCGCCGGCCAGCCAAAACTCCGCCCCTGTCCAGACGGGCCGGGCCGTTGCAGAGCATCTTTTTGTTATTATTCTAATAATACAATTAAAACACTTTTCTTCCTAAATATCCTCACTGTATTGCCACGCTCCTCGTGGGAAAACACCGAAAGTCGTGGGATTTTTACAGGTAATAGTCGCATAACATCGCCAAAACAGAGGATAACAGCCACTTTTGCTAGTAATATGTTTCATGCAACACGCTATGTTGAATATATTAATGTAACTAAGGAGGAGTTACAACAATTCGGTTATCCTCAATGTATTAGTCTGTTTGAAGTGATAACGCTGCTGTTGGGATTGACCTTCGTCTTCTTTTATAAACCAGCATATTATGGATATTGGATATTCTATCAGGTAATTTAAGAAGTCCGAGTAATAATGGAGGGTCACAAATAACTATGAACAAGTTCGGAAGTTTGCACAATGAAAAAGTACGCAACATAAACAAGTAACCATCTATTATCACCATTGACATTCGTTATAGCTTGCGTAAGTGAAGACGAACTGTCACTAAGAGAGTCATAATAAGGGTAAGAAATTTTATGGGCCATAAAGGAAGAGGGGCGAGGTTTTGAAAACTCAGAAATTTTGACCATGGGCCGTCTCGTTCCCATCCATGGTTCTAATCTCATTTTAATAAAAATTCATTTCTTGATATGATGAAACGTGCAGGAAATCGGGTTAGAAACTTGACGTGTATCCCATAATGGATCACCATTTCAATATTAGAATTAGAAAACGGGTTCCCATCGCTAAACGAGAGTTGTTATTGTAACTAAGCAAAATATAAAACATAAAACTTTATAATAATAATTATGTTTCATGCAGATCTCCGTCTTTCTACCTCCACTGTGGTTTACTCTTTATCTCAAACCTCTCTTTGTTAACAGCGATGATATCCTTGTAGCTAATAAATATGCAGATCTTAATTTATTTGCGGTGAGTTTTGGCATTTTTTATATATGACAGAGTTGGGCGATCCGGCACGCCAGTTCGTCCCATCACGGTGCTCGGTTTAGCGCGGCACGGTTGGCCCGATTTTCGGCCCGGCACGCACGTATGGAGTGGCGCTTTGGTTTTGACATAAAATACATAAATTATTCTCTTTCAGACTGTTTATATTATTCTCTACGGACTTTGTTTTACTGCAACGATTCGCTTTCTTACGGCTCCCGGAATATTCATGAAACCAAAAATTGGAAGAAAATATTATCCCGGAACACTTATAGAATTGAAGACGAATCCACTAGATACGGTATATATAGCATGTTTTAAAATCTAGACTGCATTGCTTCGGCCCTACTCTATGGGCAGTGTTGCAAAATTTGTCATCAAATAATTGAAAATTGTTCTCATTCGGAACCTCTGTGAAGGCAAAATTTTGCAACACCGTGCATCGAGGGAGGCCGGCGCGATGCAGTCTAGGATTTGTAACAAACTATATGACGTAGGTTATAGTTAGTGCAATTATGAGAAGTGCGGTATTTGTTGTAGCAAAATTATTTGAAACAAAGGTAAGCTAATTGGAAATATGATGTCAGATATTGTTTATCCATAGCGAAGCGACCAAAACTGAATTTTGTACAAACTAAATGTTTTTAAACTTTTTAGTCTTTTCGCATTAAATGGCACCTACTCTTCTTTATGACACCATGGATTCTACTCTCTGTGGTATTTCTCTTTTATCAACTTCATAATCCAGATGAACCTGGCAAAGTGAGTAGGAACAAAGAAAAAAAAGGCATTTTATATCCTTCAATCAAGATTGTCTTACATAAAAAATTATTTTTCTGATTACTGATTGCCAGGGCTTCCGAGGCCGATTGACTGCGACCGAATGAATATTTTCCCAATTTTCAGATTGCATTTCGTAAATGCTTACATTATTCTACTATTTCTTTTTGATGCCACTGTATAGTCTGCGCCTAGAGAAATAATGGATGGAGTGTCAGTTGCGTATTTATATGATTTTTAGCGTTGAATTCTTTACACTCCATCATTATTCTTGGCGCTTAACATATATAGCAAAAACGTTGACTTTTCATGTATTTATCAGCAAAAAGCGCATTCTGCAATTCCATTGCCGTATTGGCAAAAACCCGAGAACCATTTCTTTAATATTGAATATCTGTGAACAATAGTTTTAAGGCTGTAGATTCTATGGATTTCATTTTCAAGCTGCCATTTATAATGGAGGAATTACATGTGGTATATTATTACACTTTATTAATTACAAGTATCACGCAATAACTGGACTTCAAGACTTCAACACAATCAATGTTAACTAACAATTAACGAAGCCTAAATCCAAATCCACCGATTTCATATTCCTATTTATATGACACCACTGCTGAGCGCTACTGAACTGGAAACTTAGTTTTTGATATAGATAGAATCTGTCTGTTCGTCGATTATATGAAATTTTTCAGTTTGGTTCGACTCCAGAACATATGAGAAATATTCTTTACTATAAATGTAATATATGGTGCAGAATAATATTACTTCTCGTCTATATTACAGTTATCATGGTTATGGTATGTATTTTACAGAATTTCAACAATAAACATAGAAGTTTGTCCTCAAACCAAGGGCCCATGCTAGGGTGGAGGAAACGGTACGGTACTATACGTGGTATACCGCTATACCGGTTTAAAGAAATTTGATGAATACCGGTATTTTTCTAAAATCCGTACAGAAACCCCATCCTACTAAGGACGCGAGTGCAAAAAATGTTGCACACAGCTTGTCTGCGTTCTCTTCGAGTGAGATGTGTTTGAAGTCAAAAATTCTCACCCGCGTCTTTACCATACAGTGGCTGTTGGATCCTTCAATATTGTTTTTCAACAATGAAAAAGCGCCACGAACTAGCAGTGTGTTTGCTAAAAGGGCTCACATAAAACCCGAATTCTATTATTACTCTTGAATCTGACTATAGCTAATAATATAGAAATATTAATATCTGTTGATTTATTTAGTTATTCTATTTTGTGGCGCTTTGTATACATAGCATGTTGGAGGAGTTTTACTACGTGGTAGGTACTATAATATAATTATAAATATCTACTTAAAATAGATAATAATGTATTAAATTACAAAGTGTATCACCGACTTGGACTATTTGAATCACCGGTTCTCGAAAAGTGTCCGATAATTGTGGACCCGATATCTACTATAGTCTGTTATTCTGCGGGATCTTATGAGCGACAGCAATTTGAGTGAAGGCGGCGAATTACCTAGTTGGTAAAAAGTCAGCCGTTTTTTAAATTTTCGAGCCCCGGTCCGGCACGTGAATTTACCAGCCCCGTCGAATCAGAATAAATTTGCAAGAATTCTTCTTTCGGGGGGATTCGAACCATCGACCTCTAGCTCATGAGGTGAAGCTTCTATCCACTGAGTCAACACGCTTCATTAGAAATGATCACCCCTATCCTTCATAATACCTCTCTACCTTTATAGGTTTACTTAGTAGTTTTTCCATTCTTTTGCTATACGGTAGTTTGGGGAGCTTATATTCCAATGACAATGAGACCAGAACCTGCAGGTAAATGTTTAATATAAGGAATTAAGTAAGTTTAATGAGATAACTAAATAACATTGTTAGCAAAACATACGTCTATGTATTCATATTTTGGAAGATCGTATAAGTAATAAATCTATTTTTTTAAAGAAACTTCACCGATAGGTATGTAAATTATTGTTTTTGGGCGCTGTAGCTTGTGTAGAAGTGGTGTTTTGCAAAAATGAAGTTACTTCTCACGAACAAACAAATTCTCGGACTTTCCCTCTACTTTTATATAACACCGCTGCTGTCCAGCCTTCGGCGCTGAAAGAGACGCAACAGACTAAAAATTAAAAAATGGGTGAGAACCTATCCAAGAAGCTGATTATTATGCCAATACAGTATATTTTTTAATTATAGTATAGGCCTCTTTTGAAAACAGTTAAAACATTCAAAGCATATACTTTTTACAGTATTCGGAGATATAATTATGGCTATTCATGGCTTGGCACCTCTACCTATGACTATATTTCTCATTTACTACATTCATTTGGAACAGGAAAACGCCAAACTTCTCAGTGAAATTGAGATATGAGATTAGAAGAGACTAGCGAGCATGTGTCGAAGCGGGCCGAGAGATCCCCTGGCAGCAATCAAGTATTTTATGTTACTCAATTAATATTGAATACAGATAAATATATAGTCTTTCTTTTAACTTGGCTTTTTCTCTGATATATTTCCAGAAATTCTTGATGAAAAAGAGTTTATCTTCATAAATTTGTTGGCAGAGCGTTGCCCTCCGGCCCATTATCCTACTTGTCTGGTGCTGTCTTTATAAAAAGTGCGTATTTTACTATATCACAATTACTGTAGATTTCATTGACATAGGGGTGCGGACATTCATTCCGGAATCAAGGAAGCAGAGACGGCTTCTCGCTAACATTGATTCTTCATTTGCACGAAAAAAGGGATACATAAGCTGTTGGTAAGGCAAGAATTATGCTGCTGTCGTAATAGAAGATCCCTACTCCACGGATAGGCAACTGAATCATATTTTAGACCTTGCTGGGGAATTGCATTTTGTTAATTATTTGTCCCAGTCCCGACCAGCTAATCAACAAAAAAAACGATGAGGATTCAAGTAATCTCTTCAAATTACTTCCGCTTTTCAAAATTTAAATGTTTCTGTTCAATGTAACATATCAGTTATTAAATCTTTGTATTATCCATGTTGCTACAGTAATAGAATTATGCACTTTTCATCATTT
The DNA here is from genome assembly GCA_034691345.1 of Phasmarhabditis papillosa. Classification (NCBI taxonomy): domain Eukaryota; kingdom Metazoa; phylum Nematoda; class Chromadorea; order Rhabditida; family Rhabditidae; genus Pellioditis; species Pellioditis papillosa. The sequence continues at coordinate 18,018 of JAQGAV010001251.1, forward strand.
TATTTATTTCTATTCTATATTGATTTCTTGATAGACACTGTAGAATTACGATTCTTTGAACTTTGGCTATGATTTCTTGGGATAGGAAGTTGAACGGGATCGATCCTAAAAGAAAGTATCTTTTCTTAAAAACAAAATTCGATGATGATATATGAAATTTGCAATAAAATATAATAACAGGTTCAGTAAAAAGAGATTAATCCAAAATATTTCTTTTGAAAGGCACTTGACTATTAAATGATCTTTCACAACTACCTTGATGTACTCTGTCCAGGTTCATCTGGTTTCAGCCATTTTGATAGTTGTTGTTGCCGTTCAACTTCATCTTCAATTTCTTGGGATAGTCGATCAGAAAGCTGAAACTTATTGAAATAATCAAAGTCTGGAGAATCTAACTGTCTTAAAATGCACAGACTTTCAATGAATGAGTTTTAATTATTTTTTGTCTTATGGTTGGTTTCTGTCAAGGGTAGGGTAGGAATATATTCGGCATTTTTGGCCGGGAAGGGCTTTTCTCAAATCTGTTACCTATCACTTGAATGTAGGTTAGCAGTACTCCATATTGTCAATTTTGCAACTTTTGATATATATTCACCGGACATTGTGTTTGAAAAGAAACTAAAAAAAATTCCAAAATCAGTTGTTATAAGCTTCGCCTCCCATCTTTACAATCTTTGTATACCTGTGGAGATGCCATTTTTAGATGTTGTTGTAGAACAGTTACACATTGCGTAAAACTCGGTCGCAAATGTGGATGTTCATCCCAACATTCCATCATAAGACCATAACTAAAACAAAATACTATGTTTCAAACAATTATAGTAACTGAAATTAGGAGTGAGTTCTAAATAATAACTACAGTCTATCTCAAGACATATGTTTCCCGCGCGGTATCGCGAGCGGGCTGGAAACCTAGGTCTTGAGATAGTCTATATCAGAAAGCAATTGGCTACTGCTGCAACGTCTTATTTAATTAATGTTATGATTTCAAGCCCAATAGAAGATTCCGACTCGATTAATACCTACATTCCATCATGAGAGTATTGTGGTTTACTGTTTCTGTGCCCCAGCTTCAACCTGTCCAATAACTGTTCACTTGGAATGGAGGCATATGGTACTGTACCAAGAGTGAATATCTCATAGAGAAGAATGCCAAAAGACCAAATATCAGTCTAAATTGGAGCATTGGTTACAAAGTAAACAAAAATATACGAATTCCAGTAAAAATCTGCGGGTATTTACGTTGTGATCAAGTTGCATATTTATGCCAATACTATAGCTTTGTAACTTTTTTCTACTTATAACCATTCAAATTGACTTAAACATTTGTTTCAATGTTATCGAATGATGGCTGTATGATTGCTGCGTAGTAGCTCATCTGGTAGCGCGCCTATGAATCTCTGAGGGGGAAATGTTGTGGGTTCGATCCCTCCCCCGTTCCAAGCCGGGTTAGGCAACGGTGGGATGTATGCTTGAATGATCTCCGACTTCCAGCTGCCCCAGAGATGGAAAGAATAATGAATAACACAGGTCATGTGACATACATTGATTTACAGAATAAATAGATTTTTAAAACAGTAAGATTGCTGCTAGACTATCACTTTTTTCACTTCGTATTGGATGTGAGGGAAACGAAATTGTTCCAATCAACAAGTTTATGTAGTTTTCGTACTGCTTCTGCTATAACTTTTCAATATTTAACATATTTTATCAGTGGTTCTATTTATATTTTTTCTAATGACTATTTGCTAACTTTGTCTCACAAAACTCTAGAAATCACCAACCTTTTCTGTATAAGATCCCAGCTCTATCGCTTCTAAAGCCATCCATCTGTACGGTGTAGGGAGGTTGTTTCTCTGTTTTCTAAAATATAACATTTGATATAGTATTTAAAAGAATTATCTACTTGTAGTATTCGTCGTTTCGAGCCATTCCAAAATCAGCCACCTTGCATATGCGTTGATTGGTCACTAGAACGTTCCGAGCGGCCAGGTCACGATGAATACACTAAAATTGTTTAGATAAACAAATATAGTCTGCATCCCATAGTATCCTGGGAGGGGCAACGGCGTTATACAAAATAGTAAAAAATGGGTGAACTGTTATGTTTTCAAACAGTCTGTAATTGTTTTTAAGGTTATTGTAGGCCCATTTATAGATAATAACAGTCCCAGCTGAACTCCATGATCCTACAACTTTCATTATTCCGAAACTGTCGTGACTACCGTCACGATGCTTAACCAAGTCCTAAGACACGCCTCCTTGAGAGGGGCAGTCTTGCTATGGCACGCATTCCCGGCATGTGCTAGCAATATAGCTGACTATATGACAGGGTCAGTAATAGTCAAGTAGAGTGTTTATCCTTTAGAATATAATAAACTATTCTTTGGGGTTAACGAGGGTTTACTACAAGTCATTAGACAATGAGAGACATATCGTTTAAATATAAATGCATAATAGGAATCAACATATATTTAATAAATAGTTTTACCATAACTTAAATATACATTTTCATTGAAATACAAATAAGCTTTGTCATCCAAACTAACCGGAATACCAGCAATATATTCCATTCCACTGGCTACTTGTAATGAAAATGAGATCAAATCACTTGTGGAGAGAAAGTTAGGTTCACTGTTTCGCAGTCTATCTCTTTCCATGTCCGTAGAGTATTCTGGGTTTGTTTCAACCTTAATTTTATAATAATGATTTTTTAAGTAACTCATGAACAGCCATGTGGCCGTATCCAACGATTCTAGAAGCTCAGGGAACAGGTGTTCGCTCCCAGGGATGAGTAGGACGCTCTTTGATTGTTCGCGGATACAGTCACTGGAGTAGGAAAGAGTTTGCGATCATCTCCCATCCCAACGACTAGCTAATAATAATATTTTCTAGATTTAAAATAGTTTTTATTTTTTGTTATTCCAAAAAAAAAATAAAAACTTATTTTGAACTCACGGCGTAGAGAGTACAGCGCGAGATGTTGCCATTCAAATAGTCTGAGTTGTCCATATTGCCCTTGAAAAGAGAAGAAAAGTAATTTGGGGTTTCCTATAATTTTTTCACAAATTAGGTTACCGGTGCAGTATCCGGTACAGTAGGAGAGAAGATGTGTTACATGTGAGGTACTTTTGTAGAAAATAGGCAAAACCACCAACATTTCATTCATAATCATATGACACCGTTGTTACCAAGGATGCTACCCCGAAACTAACTTAAAACTCTCTACAACCTACCATTCTTAATTCGTCAATGAAACTATCACGAAAGCTTCTTATATAGTCCTTTAAACAACCCTTCTCGCATAGTTCCATAGCAATAAAGAGATCACCACTGGAAAATAAGTTTAAGATTATACATCGCCTAACATTTATCAAAAAGTAAATGTAATTGTACATATTCTCATATTCACTGTTCTCAAACAGGCCGGAATTTTTCAGATTCCAAGGCCTGGCCTATTTTCATGAAGTTTCCGGCACGGTCCGCAGCAAATGTAGCTGGGTAAACTTTGATCCGGTCATATTAAGACCTAACAAAATTATTCCGATCATTTTTGCAATTACCTTTTTATATTTTTCGTTACTGCTCCAACAAGAGCTAGCACATTTGGATGCCTGCCAATTGCGCAGAATGCCTTCAATTCGTCCACAAGCATTTGACAATGTGTTGGGTTCAATATCGACTTTGCACCTGAACGAGAAAATCTTGGTGTTAAAGGATCGGCTCATTTTATACCAATTTTTCTTAATCAATTGTATTTTTAAATTAGGATATTTATTTATCCAAAGTGTAAAGTAGAGAAAGCAAAACGATGAAAAGATAATTTGATTCGCTGGAGTTGTAAAACAGCCCTACATATTAAGACCCGAAATAACAAATAGATATAATATATAGAAAACAGAATGAAAACATCTAAAGAGCATGGTAACCTAATCACAGATAAAATAGGTGAATTAATCATTGCATGTTCTATAAAGAAGATATATAGTTGCATAAATAGGGCTAATTTTTTGGATCTACTAAATTTGGAGTGACGGCAGACTAACTTTCGAATCAGATCCCAAATTACAGTGCAAACGCACCTTTAACAGCCACAGCTAGACGGTTCTCTTCTTCTGAACTGGAGGTTTTGCGGGGCTTTTTCAGCCAGCCTTTCCAGACTGCACCAAACTCTCCGGATCCAAGCTAAATCAAAATATTAGTATCTTGTTTTTATAATAAGTGATGTTAACCTACAGTTAGAGACCGGCGGCCACGCCCCCTTTCTCGGCGCGCACTGGAAGGCTAATTGTGGCACACAAAAATACAGTAAT
>JAQGAV010001252.1:0-22322 GCA_034691345.1 Phasmarhabditis papillosa
CCGGCCCGGGCCGGCCCGGGCTTTGCACATGTTTTTGAAACATCGGCCCGGGCCGGCCCGTACTTTTGACAGCCCTGGCTACTAGTGTGTATTTAAACAATACCGTAGAGATTGAGTACCAAGGGATAAAATTATGAAAATTAACGACGTATGTACGAAAACACAAGTCCAAATCAAGTCTAATAGATATCAATTCATTGGGAAACAAAATTTGAGTTGAAACAAGTATTTATATCAAACAGGTGAACTAATTCTATTACGATATTGAATTTGCTTGTGAATTCGGTGCACTTAGGAACACATTGTCATTGCCCAGGCACGGAGGTGGTCTTCTGGCCGGCCCGGCCTGGGTTTCAAAATTTCAGGCCGGGACGGGCCTGGCCGGTAACCACCTGTGCCCAGGCACGATCATAGACGTAAGATTGTACAAATGGTTCATCTCGAAATAAAAATACCTTTCATACCAGAAAATTAATAAACGTAATGTGAAATTGAATAGCCAAAAGCCAAAAAGTTGCAACAGGTCTGGCCACCCAGAACTCATTTGTTACTATGTTGCACATTGTTTTGTCAATATTTTTCTTAGTAAAACACACAGTGCGAAAAGTACCAACATAGCTATTTGCCGTGTTTTCCTGTATTTAATCACAAAAATTTCCTCTAGTTTTTCTAGTAAATTGAAGTGAATTCATGAGAAAGTTAGCTGAAATTCTTCAAATTTGACCAATTTTCATAATGCTTTTGGAAGAAAACAACGGAGGTTCTCAGAAGCACAAGCAGGGTTACCAACACGACCTGTGGCCGTAGTATAGAAACGCCAGAGTGGGTGCCCGGGCAACAGTCCGTAATAATAGAAAGATGCCGCAAATTCAAGAGAAGACAAAGCTGAAAGAATAAGCAATGCAACAGTCCATAACTGCTCGGAATGCTAAAATGCTAAAAACACCCGGGCGTCAATACTATGGCAACTGGCTTGGCTTGGATTTCTCAGCTTAGCTCAGGTCTGGTCAGGTTTGGATTTTAATGGTTGACATATCTTGCCTAACCTAGCGGCCTTATCGATTTCAAGGGGTTACGGTACGAACTGCAAATTTATAAGAGCTGCTTAGAGCAATTAGAGCAAATTTGTGCTCTAATTCAAATTGTTTATACCTTTAGATATAAGCGATTAGTCCGCCGACTATAACAATAAGCGTTTGCTTATCCTCACTTCATTCAAACCAGCGGAACTGGGCTTATCCAATTGCTACATTCTGATATAGGTTAAGCAAGGTAGTAGTTGCAAACAGTATTCTTCAACAACTTTGCGCCGTGTCTTGTCGGCGTCCAACGGTGACGTTATTTAAAAGGAAAGCTCACTGTAGATTTTTTTTCCTACGATTTGATTTTAGATGGGAAGCATGGATATAGGACCTCGCAAAAAGTACGCTACATAACTGCAAAGGGTTCATTGTTTAAAACAGAATCTAGAACTCAAAAACTGACAAGGAAATTTGACTGAATTGAACATAGTTTTCAATATGTTTGTCAGACTTTTTGCAGAATGAACAAAGCGCTAACCATTTATTACTAAGTTACAAAGTCCTTTTCGAAGTGATAAATGCTGTAATTAAGGTTCAAAACCCAAGAAAGGTACTCGATTAAGATTGTAGTCAAATGTAGTAACTACATATTAGTATAAAACAACCCAACTGCAAATAATTTGTTATTTTTCTTGGAAGAAACTCATTATTTCGTTCATTCCAAGCAATTGTTGTTTGCTTCGATAAACTTCAATTGTTCACACAGTGAATCATAAAGATTATAGAAGAATGTTTATTCATATTTTACGAAACACGAGATCACAGATATTTGGAGGATGAAGTGAGACGAAGGGAACATAGGGAGCCAGGACTCCATTGCACAGCACCTGGGGAAAGGAGGCCGCATATTAGGAATTTGCAAGTATTATTTCTTCGGGGCGGATTCGAACCATCCACCTCGAGATTATGAGACAAAGCTTCTATCCACTGCGCCAATCCGCCCCCACGTTCGCTTCTATCCTCTTGGCTGGGGGGGGGGGGCTAAGGCCTAAGGGTGAACTCTGGGCCTAAGGGTGAACTCCTAAAAACAGATTTAATGTTATATATTGGCTAATATAACCTCCATATTCAAATACATGCTTCAGTTTGAAAACAAAAAAAATGCATTACAAGCAATGTTAAGTTTTGATTGTTTAACCTGGGGATTTCAACAATATGATCTCCTGACTAGTAAATTAAAAATTTTACGGAACTCTTTAGCAATGATGAAAATAACTATTGTCAAAATTTATAGTTAGCTGAAGGGGTATTTTTATAGAATCGGTTGTTTCGAATAACTATTCGGTTTAATCCGCTTAGTAAAGTAAATTTCAACACATTCAATGAAGGGCAAAATAAATGATAACAAAGTTGATCAATCATGCAATATTTATGATAGAACAACAATTTCAGAAACATTACTCAAAATCAAATAGGTTACGCGTAAAGCTATCAGCTTATTTGTTACAAATAGGAAATAGATAGTCGTATTGTTGTGTAGCATTAAGTGCTTCTTGAACTAAGTATTGCTATCGGCGTAACCTCATTCTTCGGCTTGGAGAATATAATCTTACGGACACTGCCACCAATCAGCAGCAAGGCCCAACATTGTAGGCTTGTGCTTGTCTCAATTATGAAGAACCTGAAAATCATGTAAATATGTTAATCAGTTCTTGGCGTAGGATCTGTTTTAAGATTTCAAGAAGATTATATATATATATATTTCTAATGTTTTTCTTCGGGCGTGGAAGGTAAAAATGTTTCATATTTTCGTAGTACAAAGAAACAATTTTAGCAAATTTCCCTAAATATGCAGTTTCCAAAAGCTCTGAAACTAACGAAGCCTCTGATGTAATTCGAATGTGCTCCGGACTCAAATTCATAAGTGAATTCCAGCACCGAACATTTTCCAACAGAAGAGGAATTGTAGTAAAAAGACAGTAAAATACTAGTCTTATTTCGATGGAACGACGTTTCTATAAAAAGAAATAAGAACAAAGGGTCTATATATAGGTCAATAACAATGCAACAAATAATGAATGGTATTGTATTTAAAAGTATATTATTAAACGTATTTTATTTCCTGTATCACTCGTGTCACACAATAATGGTAGATTTCTTCGTTGCAGGGCTTCGGCTATTCATTCCGGAATCTTCTTACATATATGTTGTTAGCAGAGAGGGCTCCTTTCTAACATTCAGTCTTCTGGAGGCGCGAAACATGGAATAAGTAAGCTGCTGGTTTCTCAAGCCTTCTGCAGCTACGGGGAGTCGAAACCACAGCCTCAGGTCCTCACTGATTCAGAGAACGCTGCTCTAACCACTAGGCTAAAGCACCAGCAAAAACAAAGTGGAACGCTTCACGAATTTGCGTGTCACCTTTTTAATTTATTGCATGATATTGTATTTTTTCTTATCTGGATCTTGTGCTATAAATGTAGTTTGCGTGGAATATTGTTGATTTCTCAAGAGCATATTCACTTTTCATATTATTTTTGTTGGAAAACCTTTGACAATGAGTAAGACTTAGAAAGTTCCTAAAATGCTGCAAAATTCGAAACTTGTAATATGGTTAAAAAATTTACTTTTCGGTGGAGAAAAAATTTCAAACCGGTACTCTAAATGCTCAACCCAAAAGAAGTATGGGGAGTGAGCATAGAAAACTAACCAAATTTGATGTAGCTTTGGTTGATTTTACTTTAATAGCAGTACCGATAAAAAGCAAAATGCATATGAACAACAGTTGTAACAAAAATATTGATCGAGTTTTCTATCTGTAAACTTGCATTTGAGCTGTCAGTGAGATTATGACAGACTCTAACTAGACTTCCAGTTACTTGAATAATTCCATTCTGAAGAAATTCGAAATGAATGTCTTCTTTTGAGAGTTTCATGCCTATTGGTATCACAGCAGCAATGACACAATTTAATACATAGAGTAGAACAGTATTTTTAGTATTCCAGACCTAGAAAAGCTAATTGTTCTAATTATTCCTGAATTTTTTTGGGAAACACTGGTTTTAGATGTATCATTCAAAAATTACGTTTAAGTTTTATAAAGTGACACAGTCCTTTGATCCCAATAAGGCCGTTGACGAGCCGTGTAAAATAAAGTTTACTTAATTACACACTAAACTTTGTCTTGCATATTGACAATATTTATAATTTTCCAGTGTTTTTGAAGACAGGGAAACATTGGTATTTAAATATTCCTGACGAGGCTTTATATCATATAGGTCTTAAAATTACCTTTCCATAGCTTAGAGGGCATGCGAAAGCCATGAAACGGTTCAATGCTAGCGGAATATAACATAAATTCACATAATTTCTAATGAAACATATGGGCAAATAGCTAAGTTCTGCGTATACATTGGAAATGCCGTCGAATAACCCAAAATAGTTGTATTTCCTGGGTCTCACACAAAGCTCCATGAAAAGGAACATGCTGTTTTAAAAAAAAAAAAAAACCAGAGTTAAGGGGCCAAACGCTGACAAGAAGAGCCGGAGGACAAGAAGATTTAGAATATAGGGCTGTTTTCCTGTTAGATCCTATAAACGGACCGCTGCTGGACCTGATTTATGTCCTGTTTAATTTTCAATTGCTTACTCACATTGAACAGGAATATCTTGTAAAATGATGTATGTAGACCCGAAGTTTGCTTTCGTCTGATGATTATTGTTAGCACACATAAATGTGGATTAAAAAAGAAAACCATCCATAACACATAAGACAAATATGATTTAGAGGTAGGGTTGGTGACGATACCATAATAATTAATTTCTAGAATACCAGATTAGGAATAGTCACCTAGTATACCTAAAATCGTTAATAATCTAATTTGATTCCTTCTGGAATAGCTCAGTGCAGTAACGGGTTCTGTACTTCTTACATTTTTCAACAATTATGACAAGATTACAATAGGGCCAGAATAACAAATTTTGTGTTAATAATGAATGTGTTGTGTCTCAGATACCGAGGTATTCCCATGTGGAGTAGCCAAAATAGAGCTGAAGTTTATAGTTGCTCGGAAATGTTTCACCGTAGTCCTATTGAAGGAACCTAGTGTCGGGTTTTTGAAGTTTGTCTCATATGAAAGACTATATTTTTCTAATATAGCCAAGTTTTGTTCGTTTTTTTTTTAAAGTTTTGTATTCGAGAAAAAGGCATTTAATTGCGCGCGTTTACTTCTAGAATACGAGCAACGGTTCTCGTGCACGGTGTTTACAAAGGGTACGAAAGAAAACACTTTTCTCACGTAACTTCTTGCGCAATAAAAATTTTCTAAAAATTATTTCTCATTCCATTCCGTGAAAGCATTCTAAGCTATAAATACCTTTAGATATTGCAAAATGTTCAACTTATGATGATTTTACTTCCAAAAAACCTACCGTACCGGTAAAACCCAATAACAAGTTCCTTAAAGCAAAATAATGAATGTGGGCAAGAGGATTTCCAGCTTTTGTATTCAAACAAATTTTATGTAGTTATTTTCCAACTTTCATATAATATTAATAGATCCTGGAAAACAAAAAAACCGAAGTATGACTATTTGTATTGCTGGTTTCCAACTAAAAGAATGATGATCTTGTTTCATTCATGATTTTCAAATATGAGCTCATCTAGTGTGCTGCAAATATGCGTATTTTACGCACGTATTTAAAGCCTTTCTGGCAAGTTCTACGACAGGTCGGGTCCCGCCACGAAACGCCTGCCTACCGTATTTGGGCGGCGGTGAATTGGACAATTTGCGCGAGTTGGCCTAAACTCTTCAGTGTTGTCAAGTGCGTTACGTCGGTACGTACGTTATGGTCGGGTTTATATAGTTCGGGTTTTATTATTGTTATGTTTCTAACCTTTGTGTACATAAATCTTCCTAACCTTTCTCTCTCTTTATATCTTGTGTTGGGGAAACTTAGATCGGGACTTTGTGAGGCGAGCCTTCTACTCTCTGAACCACCGGAGCAAGGCTAAACATACCAACGACGAGATAGATCGTTCGGTACACTTTGAGGTACTACATATACTCTATTTCGCCAATATCTATGGTTTAAACGAAAATACCAAGAAATTGTTGTTCAAATTACTCCAATTCTATTCAAAAAATTCAATATATTGACCGATGGGTTTAAGTTATCAATAGGGTGGTCTACCTTATCAACGTCACAATTATCTCTGACTTTAGAAAGACGACAGAATTGAGTCCTGCGTTTAAGCGATCACTGCGCTCCTACTACGGTCCTAACGCAAACTTTAAACAAATATTCTAGAGAATGATTTTTAACTACTTCAGTGTTACTTTGCATGTTCACTAGTCTGTGAATATAAGCATTCCTATTTCGCTTACTTGCGTAGTCAAGTGTAGTCTGATAGTCGATAAAAAAATCTAAATTTTATAAATAGATATCTCCCTCTGTTGTTAGCATGTTAAATCAATTCACTCGCGAAAGAAAATATATTATTATTATTCAACTGCGGGTCCTGGAACTTCTATGCATATTTTATATCGTATTTATATACATAATTGGAAGTTCGCAAAAGTGTATAGAATATTAAAGGAGCTAGAAAACGTGTAGAAAACGGGGCTGACCTTTTATTTGTCATGCTTTGTTCAGTTAGTTTCAAAATGTCTTACATAGAATATTTTAAATAATTTGAATATATTTCAATAATCGTAAAATGAGCAGTATATAATATATATACTGTATATTTCCAAAACGCGTTGGGTGATGCTTGAATTTGTTTTTTATTTCCCGCCACTGTATCCCAAATCACAGCAAACCTTTCAAAATTGGTGACTATCTTATTTATAGCATCTGTCCAAACTGTTTAAAAAAAGTACTCTTTATCTGTTAAATACAGAAAGTGGGACATATACATAGATCACTAGATTATTAGCAAGATTCTTGAATTGAAGACATGGTGGCGGAGGATAGAACATCGAGAAATTGAAACCAGGGAACATCTGGTTTGCGGCGATTGATGCGTCGTTCGTCTTGTGGATACCGATAGTTGATTGTATTTGCTATTTAATCCACCTATTTCATTTTTCTTTTCATTTATATCTTTAGCAGAACTCTTAATTTCGTAAAAACAAAATCAATGTCTCTTATTATATAGAAAATTGTTTAAAATCTACCTTGTCGTTCATGCAGGGATAGCCTTGCGACTAGGAATCACGAGTGCTAAGTACAAAAATATAACTTGACGACTCTAAATAAAATAAAATGCTGCACAAAATCAATTATCAAACTTTTACCGCTTTACGTAGTTACCGTCTTATTGAACCTCTTAAGAGTTCTCATCGACTAGCATTTCGAGCTTAACTGTAAGGTACAGGAAAGAAAACTGCACACAGGCTTACTCAGGAAACAAATTGGGGTCGTAACTTAGGAAAAATTGTTTGAAAAATAAAACATACCGGAGCAACCAAAAACAATATAACGGAATAAATCAGCTCTAGTGCACAAAAATAAAGCATAAAATACTTGAATGAACCTAATTTTGCTGGCACCAATAATATAACCAAAGTAAGGTAGAGTTTAACACTATTCCAGTGAATGATATGCAAGATTGAATAAGTTGAGGAAAATACACCGCCAACATCAGAAGAGTATAGAATGCCTTATAATTAGTATTTTTGATTATTACTAGGAAACTGTCATTAATTAGAAATTGTCTAATATATACATTGAAAGAACAAATACAAACTATTTTGTACAACAAGAAATTGTTTATGGTTTACGTAAGAAGCAATAAATAAAGTATAGTGACAAATAACAAGACTAAACATAGTTAAATAGCTGTCATAAGATTTCGGGCGCTTTGTTTGAGTGAACAAGTTTAAATAAGGAGTGTGTATTCTCTTGTATCACTTGTATCACATTAATAGTAAATGTCTTTAAAGGCAATAGAACATTCTGAAAACAAAACCACAACTGTTTAGCTGTTCGAAAGTTGTACTTCCGACAGAACATTTCCAGCAGTTTCTCCTAATTTCACGGTTGAAGATAAACATCCTGCAACGGGTTAATTTGTTCAAATTAAACAAAACTAACTATTCAAAAAAAAATGTTTATTCATATTTTACGAAACACGATATCGCGGTTATTTGGAAGATGAAGTGAGACGAAGGGAACATAGGGAGCCAGGACTCGATTGCACAGCACCTGCTTTGCACTGAATAAATATTAAAATTCAAAGAAATCAAGGGGAGATAGGGGAGATAAAATAATAAATGACTAAAAATAAGCACATCGTAAGTTCTTCTGCAAATATCTGGGAAATTATACACTTTCAAAGACTTGCTTTCTCACCTGATAGAAAAACCTTCTATTGCGTTGGTTAAGATCCCATTTTCTAACGTCGATAAATTTTTTAGAAGACTAGGTCAAATGTTCGAAAGAATCTATTTTCTAACTTACTTTTATTATCAAGGCTAGTATCAAAAATAATCACCACTTCAACGCTTATATCAAAGTAGAAACCAAAGTTCGGCAGGGTTATAGAATATATTGCAGTCTTCTAAAATACAAGATTGAAGAAATGCATTAGGAAACTATTATTGAATCGTTACTACAATACATATAGTGACTGTGAACCATTAAGGGTGTCATAAATAAACTCACTAAAATAAGTCGCAAACGTAAGTGTTCGGCGCATTAATGCCTTCTGCGCTTACAATTTGTCCCTCCCTGGCCTTTCTGGTATCCTGGCCAAAGCACCCGATAGTTGTGGAAGAAGCTCGTTGCGTTGGCCTAATTAATCGTCTTCCCGTCCTCAAACGCAGATGCCACATAGAGAGAGGACCTTAGACTCTATAATTTCCGCACCGAGTGTGCTCCATACAACATATGAGCGAAAGAGCAAAAGATGAAAGATCCTACTTTTCCCCGACTCAAACTAGAGGCTCTTGAAACAACACTACAAGCCTGAGATATATACAAAAGCGAGTTAATATATAACGTTTATATCCCGACATAATTATATAATATACAAAGAACAAAGAGAAATAACGAAACGTTACATAACGTAAAAGTAACGAACCCGATAAACAACACGTTGTTGCCAATTTTTCGCTTCTGGGGAAGCAATTTTAGAAGCCGCCATTTTCTAAGCCCTGAAGTAGCCTTGCTTACCCTAAGAGTAACACTGAAAATAGCAGTCCTCTCCATTACTGGCAACTAGTTTTTAGAACTTTATAGAAATAACGACTGCACTTATTTGAAATGGAGTTGTTTCTGTACTCTTTATGAGAAGCATTCAGCCTAGGTAATATCAAAGGTTTCTGTGTATATTCATGCGAATAAGCAAGAGTTTCGTAGTGTTTCAGTTTTTCCAACAAGATAATAAAAGAATAAAGTCAGGGGGATTGAATTCAATAGCGTGAATTCCACTATAAATTCTAACCCCAAAACATACAAAACTTCTTAGTTTGAATGTTTAGATTGATATCAGTTTTCATTTTTAAATGTGAGCAGTTCAAATAAGAACTATTATGATATTTGAATGCTGCCTGGAGTTTTTCATCCTCAACGCAATGCGTTGTCTTCTCACTTTTACCAGAGATATCATTGAGGAAACATTTATGTTAGCAATCTATGTTTGAATTTAAGTTATGCAAATAACATATAAGTAACATTATCTTATCTTATCTATTTAGTGTTACCTACAAAATGAGTTCATGTTTGCGGTGAGAGTCGATATTGATAATGGATGCAAGTACACAAAACCTGAGAACAAAAGGATTCAATATATAGTTAACCGAATATTATATATACATATATATTATATTTTCTTTATTACTGTACATAATATTGTTTCATTTTATTGAAAACTATGATCAATATTCTTTGTCCAGGTTTGGTTTTCGGCGTTTCAAAATGGCCGACATATTATGCCTAGTTTGCAATAAGAATTACGATGGTACAACGCATTGCTCTGTGACAGTAAGCCATTTTCAGATATTTAAGTTTTTGACTTTCATTGACAGAATTTCAAAGTATTATACATTTTATAATAGCATTGTGATATAAGTGTTTAACAGAACACAATAAATATTTAAACTTTACTCATTTAAAATGCTACATTCAGGCTTGTCGTGCTTGTGCTATGTTCTTTAAAAGATCTCAAACTCTAAAACCTATACCTCCTTGTATAAAAGGGGCAAACAATTGCAAGTTTGACGGTATTATTGGTTTTTCCAATATAAATGTTGTTCTGTTTTTAGGACCGGGACGAATAAAATGCTCGTTTTGTAGGTATCAAAAGTGTATGAAAGTTGGATTGAAAATGCAAAGTTAGTTTTTTTCGTTTTGTTCAGTATATATTTCTGTTTTTTTGGGTTAACAGTTAACCGTTAGTCAAAAGAAATAACTTTAATTTGAAAACACTGTATACATTAAAATATAGAACATATATATGCTTATTTAAGCAACCGAAAGGGGTTTGAAGTCTCTCAATAAAATAAGGAATCAGACGGACCTGATCAATCAAACCAACTGCATAATGGTATAACATTGGTGTTATTGATGCCGATAAGTTATATTTTCCAGCCTTTCGATCTACAATTTCTGATTCCCGAACCAATGTCCACATTGAAAGATTACTGTTATCACTATTCGTAAGTTGCCTGAAAGAACTTATTCCTAACATAAATGATCAAAAAGAAAACGGAAAACAATTAGTTTTAATTTCTGTAATTGTCATTTTAGCATTTCAATATTAGGGTAAACGCAAATAAGGTAAAGGATTACGAACTGAAGTTACTGGAAGCGGACGGAGAAAAACTTATTGAATTGCCAGGAAATCGAGTAGGTCATAAGAAAGTTTTGTTAAAAGTTCTAATGCTTTAATTTTGTGGAGCTGTCCAGTAGAATTTTAAACCTCAGCACACCTTCGTTTTAATAGTTCATGGTTGACAAGTTTTTGGTTAAGAAAAGCCACACTGTTGAAATAGGTCATCACAATAATTGCTGTCGTTTTGAATAATCTTTTGTACTCACCTTGAAGAGTGTAGCCTCGCGTAGCTTTCTTTATAATTAAGTTCTGCTGCTGATAGGTGGAAAGGAAGCTTTTTTCCCTAATAATACACAATTTCATTTCATTTACATTAAGGACATACAAACAAGTAACATATCTATACCGATCAATCCTTGCCTAATTTATTCCAAAACAGTTCAAACATTTTAGCAAATGGGCCACATAAGTCATGCAAGAGCCTGCCGCCTGAGAGAGTTCGGCTTATCCAGTTTGACAATTCTTCAGAATTCGTTTCCAGCCTTTACCACCATGTGTCCAGAAGAGCAGGTTGTTTTTTGAAGATTCAGTAGAGCCCAAGAAAAAAAGAGCCCTCTGAATATGAGTGGCCATACATCTAAGCCGCCGGCACCTTTCAGTAATAGATAACCGTTAACACTAAAATGAATGCATGTTCTCTGTACTTTTGAGTTCAATTATGTTTCTTGCAAATTTAACTTTATATTTCATAAGGAAGGATTATTTACAATATGATTCCAAGAAAAGTTAAAGACATTCAGCAATATTTTTTTTAATGTTTAGGATGCAATTACTAACATACTTTTGTTCTTGTCTTTTGATTTGCATTCGTCTTTTCAAACCTGGAAAACTTTCAACGATGTCAATACAACGAAGTAGGTTTTTATTATACCAAATGAATAGTTCAAAAATAACAAAACTGTACCAATAATGAAAAACAATTTTTTCAGAATGATTTGTTCGGAGGCCATGTTTGCTGATTTTGAAGAAATGAATGCGTTCTTGGATGATGGCAGTGAAAAAAATCCCATGGATGTAAAAATGATCTCAAGGTTGGCAACGAAATTATATATGGAAAACTTTGAATTAAAACATAATGTATTTCGCAAGTACTTCATATTCATCTAATTTAGAAAACTCTAATCTTGAGGTACAAAAATATATATGGTTTAATTTTTCGTAAATCATACAAAGTCACTAAAGAATACAATTCGAATCTATGAATTCCTAATCGGAAACTGATTCAATGACACTTTTTAGTTATAACACAAAGTAATTCAGCTTTTTTTCTACATGTTGGTTACAAAATCTAAAAGCAACACTTCGTTTAATGCATCGTATAAATATAACTGATATTGAGTATCTAGCTGTGTGTTGTCTTATGGTATGGGAAGAAGGTCAGTATTTTACCTTGTATGTAATATTAAGCACAATTAGTAACAAGTATCCACGGTAATGAATTTTTGAAATTTAATTTTTAGATACTTTCCTACATTTCCCACATTTGATAAAAATGGCCGAAATTCATCGCAATATAATTTACAAGGAATTACATCACTATTACAGGTTGGCCTATACAACATCTTTTCATTGTTTCGTATCAATTATCAAAAGCTTATTTTGAGAGAAAATATAACTGAAAAACGTTGTCACCCCCCCTTTAGGAACATTCTGCACATGGACAACTATGTTGAAAGAATAATGAACATCAAAGAACTCATTAAACATTTAAAGGCGAGCGAACACTTTTAGTTTGAACTAAAACGATTTTTAGAAGAACCTGCAGGTAATGGCTGAGAGTGTGGATTTTCTGAGAACCTTCAATTACTATGAGAATAATGAAGACATATTGGAAGCGACTGAAAAAGTGGCTAAGATCCTTGAATTAGATTCTAAATAGTTGTGTTAACAATTGCCTAGAATAAACTTATTTATGATATTTTCAAACCTCTGTTTTGAATGAATTCGTGTACAAAAGACACACACTTTACTATGGAATTGAACCCCATCATGGAAACAATTTAAAGATAATCTGACTTTTAATTCATGCTTTGATCAGTTATCTTGTTTCTGATTGTTGAGAGCTGTCCATACCAAATTTTCCCTTGAAACGATTTTCGGAAATGAAAAAGAAAATTTCAATATATCATTGAACAAATTTCAATTCGAAGTTAGGAAAAGTTTTTGCTCTATAAAGATTCTGTTCCCCATTTTCTTTTCTATTCAAATATTGCTAATCACATGGGGTTTCTTTCAATTGTCTCACAGTGCGCCGAAGTGCTGTATTGATTTTTGACGCAATTACACTCGGGGAGGGTGTTTGATCACAAAATAGATCAAAGTTTATATTAACTCCTTTATTTAGCTTATTTTAAGAAGTCTACTTAGATTATTATTGGTTTTGAAGCAATTAGACCTATTCGGACTTCACTTTTTAAAGAATGTCTAAAATTCCGTGTCTAGTTTGCACTAAGCCATATGATGGGACAACGCACTGTTCAATTACTGTAAGTTTCTCATAATTTCGCAAACTTATTATCATAATTCTTCTACCGAAGAAACGTCAAATTCTTCCTCTAGACTCTAGTCTTGTCTAGAGAAAAGTTAGCTATAAAAAGACCGCAACTGTTGTTCTGAAGTTCAGTTATTTATTTACAACTTTTTGAATCCTATCATCTTCTGGATTAAGTTTTCGAAATGATTTCTTGGAGATTTAAATAACTTTGAAACATGTTGGTTGTAGATTATAAAATGAAAAGGTTATGCCTGCATTTAAAGCTTTATCAACTATCATCCAGGCTTGTCGTGCTTGTGCCATGTTCTTTAAAAGATGTCTAACTTTGGATATTCCACTTTGTAAATCCGGAAACAACAATTGTAACTTAAAAGGTATTTTCAATATATCTTAGATAATACAATCGTTTTTCAGAACCTAAAAAAATTCCTTGCTCGTTTTGCAGATTTGAAAAATGTTTGAAAGCAGGCATGAAATACCAAGGTTAGTTTGTATATTTTATAGTTAGTTGTTGGTTTGAGGTGGTTTTTGTAGTTTACAAACAGTACAACACTTATCTGATTTTTAACTGCAGGCAAATTGCACGCGCGTAGTTGTAAAGTCAATAATGAACGGATAGTAGCCACCAGATGCTGGCGCGTTGAGATTAGGGTGGTTAAACGGTACGGTACGGTACGCGGTATACCAGTATTTCGGTACACCGGTACACCGGTTTTTTTTGAAAGTCAGTTTGTTGGCAACCATAAAACACAGATTTTCTAACTTCTTTCCACACATTCGATTACGCAGTTTATTAGCCGAAATCAATCCTGCCAAACTGAAGAGTCGTTCGCTCTCGATTGATAAAGTTGGAGTGCCTAGGACGAAACTACCTATACAACGCTATCTTACGTGTAGTATACCGATATACCGGTGTACCGGTACATTTTAAGGCATGGTAAACCGGTGTACCGGTATTTTTTAATTATCGTACCGTTTAATCACCCTAGTTGAGATAGGGCTCACACGAGCGTTGAATTCTTTACACTTGATAATTCCTCTTGGCGCTGACTATATGTGAATAATTACTTCTACGTTTATGCGTATAGACAGTATCTATAATATTTAGCCACCTCTAGAAGTTTGAAATCAAAAAGTGAAACCCAGCTCCAAAATCAAACCATAGAGCAACACCAAAATAAGTTGGTAAGCCACTCCCACCGTTAACCGTTCACTAAATTACTTAAGATATTTGACTTACAAATGATCGTACCTGAAACAATGCCAACATTAAAACGCTACTGTTATTATTATGCGTAAGTTGAAGGAAAATGAAGAACATCTTTCTAAAAGTAGAATTTATAAATATACATTGGTTAGATCATATGTTGTATTTTATTGAATTGACAATAATATTGAGCAATTGATGAAAATACAACATATATCAGTTAAAAATAAACAATTAATTCAGATATCATAAAAGCAGCTTTTGTATTCAGTCATTCAGTTTTGTTTCTCAGAGTAAATGCCAATATAAAGAAGAATTACGAAATGATACTACTGCGAGAAGACCGAGCAGATCTCATGAAGCTACCAGGAAACCGGGTATGTTAAAAATACCTACCTTTCTTTTTGTTGTAGGAGGTAATCCCGAAACCTCCAAAATCTTAAAACTCTATATTTGAAGATGGCCCGAATTAGCTATCATATATACAACATTCATCGACAACGGTTTCACATTTAGCAAATGGGTTACATGACCCAATCTAGAGTGAACATGCTGTGGATGAACGACACCTCAGATCTCCAGATCCTTCAGGGATCATTTCCTGGGTTCGCACAAATCGATACAGATGAAAAAGTAAGATTTTCTATGAAAAAACCGTTAAAATATCTTTGCTTACTTGACATAATATGTATAAGCATTTTAGATATAGTCTTCTTGTTAACCATAAGTAAACTACGTGTTTCACTTAATCAACTACGCATTTTAAGAGTGGACTATGTCCCTCATCGACTAGGCTTTCGCAAGAAAATATATATGAACTTTTATTCAACTGTTCGCGTATCACATTATCTAATAGTTGATTTTAGGACGTCCTAATATATATGATTAAGTTTCTTCTGCTGGACTTCTTTACCAGTTACCGTACCTGGAAAGTCTTTGGTATTAATACAAATAAGTAGGTTGATCACGTCGAGATCAGATGATCACGTTGATCAGATGAGGTCGAGATGATCACGTTGATCAGAAAACACTTTTGAAATATTTTGTCTTATGTTTTGCAATTTTCAATGATTCTAATAAAATAGTCATCAACTGGTTGTTTAGAATGATCTGCTCCGAAACAATGTTTGCTGACTTCGAGGATATGAGTAGCTATATAGATGATATTGGTAGAATGAACCCAATGGATGTAAAAACAATATCTCTGTAAGTAATATTCCGTTTTGGTTAGAAATATAAAAATAAACAAAAACATTTTTCATTGTAACATTTCATATGATCAATTGTAGCATCAGCTTGAAAGTTACTACATCTCTAATTCATTAACAAGTATTTGAAGAATTCCGTAGGCATCAAACAATATATCATATTGATTACAGTTTCTTTTCGACATCTTGGTGCCAACTACTTAATCAAACATTAACTTTTCTTGACCGCATTAAGATTACGGATGTAGAGTATTTAGCTGTTTGTTGCCTTCTTGTCTGGGATGAAGGTAAGATTCTTTAATTGTTAACAATTCTCGATATGTCAAAAATGCGCACGATCTCAAATTTGACATTGGAACTATTAGTTTTCCAAATTTATTGCGGAACACAGCTCTTCAGTTACCTTTTTCTGAACCAAAAGTAGTGGAACTGCGGAAAAGGTTCAGTCATAACAGTAACTGGTGAAACCAGAGGAATTCTTGATGACGTCACCAAGAATCATAATTTATAGTTTGGCCTTCAGAAATCAAATAAGATACAACCAAGTCTGATTTACCATATTGCAGAGTTCTTGAAATGACAAATTTTCAGACAACTATCTGCACATACCCCAGTTTACGCAAATGGCTGCTGTCCACCGAACATTGGTGTATAAAGATTTGGATTATTATTACAAGTAAGGACCGTTCGAACTTTTGCAAATACACTTTATAGTCTCTAAAAATATTAGACAAACTTCAGATAAATAAGATGAAAATGTTATTCTGCAAGAATGTTGGCATACAAAACAAATACGATACAACAATTGTCTCTTTTAGGAATATCCTAAAATTGGATAACTACGTGGAACGAATAATGAACATAAAAGAGTTACTTAGAAAGCTGATAGTATGTTTAATATAATTTACAGTATCATATTGAGTTTTCCAGGATAATCTCACTCTTATGACTGGTTGTGTACACTTTTTGCGTGCTTTCAACTACTACCAAGGAAACGAAGTAATACTGGACGCATCCGAGAAAGTGTCTATGCTCCTTGAATATCAGAAGAAATTTAAATGAGTGTGCTGCATTGTACACTTCTGTCAATAATAGTCACTAATTCTAATTTTGAAACAATTTGATTGTTTGTTACACTCGATTTGTTCTTTCCTGAAAACTTACAACTTTATAATGGCTTACTTCACTTTGATCTCAAACTCGCCTTTTCCGTGATCTACCTCATTAAAATGAATAATGAATAGTTAGTACAGTGTGTCTTTCTTTAAATCTAGTTAATCAGACCTTATCATATTGTATTCACATGAAATGTCCGTGAGAAATTCTTTATTGATTTTCTGTTTCACAACTAGCCCTAAAATGATGACGAGTTCCTTATTTTTTTGACCCAGCGACGAAAGATATTTCTAACCTTTTGAAAATAGTCAAAACTAACATAAATAAAAATTTCCTCGAAGTTCAGGGTAATGAGTACAGTTCCGTGTAGTGTTTGTTACAAGTTATACGATGGCACAACACACTGCTCTGTTATGGTGAGTATATTACAAGAGTTACCGTAGTTACAAAACTGTTTTTATTCCTCAAATCTGAAATTGTTCCGATAGCTTGTAATTCACTTTTACATCATAAGATTCTTTTTAAATAAAATACGTTGTCTAATTAGTCTACAAGAAATGACTTTTGGCTAAGTTAACGGGCAGTTAGAAAAACAGAAATAGTTCTTGTCGTGATTTATATATTGTTCCTAAGGTTTGCCGAGCGTGTGCCATGTTTTTTAGAAGATGTGAGGAATGGGACAGCATTCCATTTTGTAAACAAGGAAACAGAAACTGCAATTTGAAAAGTAAATTTGTACTTTGAGTTTCAAGCTAATTCGTGAATACTAGGTACCGGCAGGGTTTCTTGTTCATCTTGTAGGTATCACAGATGTCTTGAAGTTGGCCTGAAAAGGCGAGGTTTGTGTACCTATCCAAAGTAATACGTGTGATTACTATTTCATAATTCCGTTATATTTGGCTTTATATTTAGTCCATCTCTAGACCTTGGGTTCCAGCGCGATCCCATGAGATGGAGTACAGTGATATAAAAAATGAATGTACTTTTGGAGAAAACGCACCACATTTTACATTCAACCGATTTTATATTCATTTTAAATAACACTGCGCTGGAAACCTAGGTCTTGAAATATACTATAAAAGTTCATCTTTAAAAAAACTCTCATAGATTATGTGCCAATTTTAACACAGATGTTTTCTTCATTGTAATTTAGAAAATGCGAGAAGTTTGAAAATGTCGAGAAATGGTAAAGAACAAATGTGGATAGAGAAACAAAGAAAACCAATCAAAATGGTAAGTAAATCGGAACTTTTATCCAGCTGATCGCATAATTTAGTTCCTGAAAAAAACCTTCTAACAATTAGTCTTATTTATTATTTTACAGAACATTGACTTACACCTGCTGGTCCCAGAAACAATGCAGACTCTAAAGAACTTTTGTTATCATTATGCGTAAGTTATAAATATCATTGGGTTATTAAAAGCAGAAATCTCTTTTGTACTCTCTAACATCGGGAACATTTGTCTTTTCCTATAAAATGTAGACCACGGGAACAACTATAACTACTTACAGAATTTTTCATACACAGTCAGGTTGCATAAAGATAACTAATACAAAGAGACGTATTTATACATGTTATATTAGATTATTTTGAACTATTTTGCCGACAATTAAATAAGTTATGTTTGAAGTTAATTTGAGTTTTCTTTTCACCACAATTTTAAAAGACTATTATTGAAAATACTTCAGGATACAAGCAAATAACCGAATGAACTTTGAGCTAAATGTGTTACGAGAGGAAGGTGAAGAACTAAGTGATATCGGCGGAAACCGGGTTGGTTTATGATTTATGGAAAGCAAACATTAATTTTTTTGAATGAGATTGTATCACTTCCAATTAGTTAAATTCAAATATATAAACAGGTACTACTTTGACGCTACTCTGTCCACATTATCGCTTATTCTATAGAAACAAGTAGGAAAATGTGGGTCCCATACCAAAATTGGTATAATGATTTAGAAGTGTATTATCGCAATTATCCTCTTTAACGTTTATAAACAAAGAACCTCCATCAGAAGGAGTGTGGGAATAACACTCAGCGCTCACAGAATCCCGCGCACTAGGTCCCATCGTATAATGTCTGCTATCCTTTTTTTACATGCTAACTTTTAGCGAATGGCTTTGATGAAAAATTGTCAATACAGAAAGCTTGGTGTCAACACTTACCCAGAATTTGTGAAGTTTTTAAATCGATCATTTCCAGCATTATCGACACTTGAGTCGACTTCTCAGGTGAGTGTTTCTTTTGAACTTCAAATCGAACTTACAGATGTACCCAAAAAATACCAGAAACACATGCTTTACAAATAAGATGAAACATTTTACTTTCAGGAAGCAATACTTATGGTCCTAATGTTCTATTTTTTTGATCTATATGGCTCGTTCAAAACATGGAGGATCTTCAAAGATGTCAACACAACCAAGTAAGAATGTCGGTTATAAGTTACTCTATTACCGTGAACAATGCGAACTTAACCAAGTCTCATATCTTATTAAAACGGCTATAACGCAAGCACATAATAATTTTTATACAGAATAGTATGTTCCGAAGTTATGTATGCTGATTTCAACCACGTGAATTCTTACATTGTTCAAGACACTCCACTAGATCCTATGGATTTAAAGGCTATTGACAAGTAAGTAACGCCCTAGAAATTTTTCATGATTTTTTAAAAAGACAATCGTTTTTGTTGGGATACAACATTGGTATATCGTACAATTGAACGCAGCTATGCCCAATACAAAGAAATGCCAGAGAGTTCTTTCGTGAATGCCATTTGGCGCTTTGGAATATTTCCATACTAGCTGGCCGAAATTTTGTAATTATGAATGTTTAACACATAACATAAATATCTAGCAATCAGCTTCACAAATGTTTCAGTTATCTATCAGTCACTTGGCGTCCTCATCTTACCGACAAACTACATTTGTTACATAGAATAGATATTACTGATATTGAGTTTCTGGCGGCCTCGGCATTAGTTGTCTGGGACGAGGGTGAGCGAAAGGAATTCATATTTTCGTAACTTTGAAATTTTATGTTACATAGTTGAAAGAAATGGATTTCCTGTTGTGCGTTTAATATTAATTTTTATCCGAAGTTTTTGATTTTTACTGTAACTCAGAGTGAAAAAAGGTGCTAATCGAGCAACGCTGATATACTACGGAACCAGAGTCAGCTAGAGCTAAACTCATTTTGCGGTCTGTAACTTTGTAAATTAGTCTCTAACCAAAATATAAATCCATAATTTAATTCAGAGCCTTGTTTCAGAAGTATTTCTTCAAATTCCCGAATTTTCAAAGGTAGCTGAAGCTCATAGGAACATGATATATAAAGATCTACATTACTACTATAGGTAAATAGAAATTGTTGCGTTGAGGAATTTGTAATTGGTACCGAGAAAGTATAAAGTTTGACCTTAACTGTAAAAAGGATGTTTGATTAAGATCAGAAAAGTATTGAGAGTCTCTCTAAAAGTTCAATGTACCAGAACAGAAGTTACTATTTCAATACGATTCCTATGTATCCACACTATTTTTAACGTTTTTAGAAATGTTCTTCATCTTGACAATTACGTTGAACGAATAATGAATATTAAAGAACTTATAAGAGCGTCAAAGGTATTTTTGAGAATATTTATTGAGCATGCGTAATTTATTCTAGAGAACTCTTCGAGGAATGTCCGAAAGTGTTGACTTTCTCCGTACGTTCAACTATTATAAAGATAATACCGAAGTATGGGATGCCACAGAAAAAATTGTCCGTGTTTTGAGAAAAAACACGAGATGAATCTTCCAATAATTCAATAAACAGTCCAAATCAGTTAATTTTCCTATATATACGTTATTTGAATGCACAACTAAAAAGATTAAAAACTGCATCTCAATTTGTCTTAGAATAACAAAAGTAGTGTTTTGTGTTGTATTACTGAAGTAAACACTTAAAAGAGTGTAAGAATGTGACCAATGAAACCACTGCTTTTTGTTATTTTCGGTTAAAGGTTTCATGTAGACTGCTTTGATGAAAAATTGTCAATACAGAAAGCTTGGCGTCTGCACTTACCCAAAGATCGTCAAGTTTCTAAATCGATCGTTTCCAGCATTATCGTCCTTTGACCCGAATATACCGGTGAGCTCTTATTTCGCACTTTATATCTATTGAAGTCTTTACACTTTTGTTTTCTAACGGATACAAACTCAGTATATTTAAATCAAGTATTCTGTCACAAAAAGGTAAGGTACCATAAATTTAAGAATAAAACACTAACTAACAAATGTATTAATTGAAGATATACGACAGCAACAAAAACTTGTAAACATTGCGTTTATGACGTCAACGGCGTGTCTAAATATGAAATATGATAATAGTCATGGTTTTTGTTTGAAAAAAAGAACAAGGTTTAAAAGATGTTTCAAATTAAAAAAGGTTTGATATTTTCAACTTTTTGTAAACCAGAACATATTATACATCATTCCCTTGAAATTATTTAAGTAGCGACAGTTCTGTTATCGATTTTCGGTCCACGGACTAGCCCTCAGCTAGGAGTCACAGCGTATTCGACCCCCGTAATATGAAAAAGTTTTAAACTTTCTTTAAAAAATATCAATTTACGGAGATATATATTTTATACTTTCTATAGTTTAATAATGAATACAGTTTCCTGTAGTGTATGCAACAAATTATACGATGGTACGACGCATTGCTCAGTCACAGTGAGTTAATTATTACTTTTATTTATAGTCGTTTTTCATTTATTCGGTGGGTAAATTTTGCTCAAATATTGATTCAAACTTTTAAAGTTTAACATACATGTTATAATTTGTAACCGTTTTTGAACTGAACGTTATGCCTCTTCTTGATTACATATTTTCACAAGAGTTAATGAAATAATTTGCAAATTTCAACTAGTTCTATTTTATAAATTTATTGTTTTTAAGGTTTGTCGAGCGTGTGCCATGTTCTTTAAAAGATGTGAGGAATGGGAGAGTATTCCATTTTGTAAACTAGGAAATAATAATTGCACTTTTAAAAGTAGCTTCTCAATTTGGGATCGAAAATTCATTTTTCAATTTTAGGTACGGGAAGGATTTCTTGCTCATCTTGTAGATATTACAGATGCCTTGAACTTGGACTGAAAAGGCGAGGTAGGTGTTTAGGAAACAATAACGTACAAAAAGCCAAACCCGAACCAAGCAAATGCTTCTTGGAAATTCAGCTCAATGATGCCCAAATGTAAATATTTTTTGAAAGCAAGTTGCTCCATTTCTAATATTTGCGTTCCTATGTATGCTTAGAGAAGACGTTCTTTTCTTCAACATATTATTTGTTTGATGACAAGCTCATATATAGTAAACGCCGACAGTAATAATGGAGTGTCAGATGCGTATTTTTTGGATTTATAACACCGCACCTGCCGGCAAATTACACGCGCGTACTT
>JAQGAV010001253.1:0-22320 GCA_034691345.1 Phasmarhabditis papillosa
GCAAAACGGTATTCACCATTGCTCCCGTCTGTTCCCGTGTGTTCAAAATGCTGCTCCCGGGAGCGATTTTTGTTCCCATGGGTTTGGGTCGGGAGCAGTTTTTCCTCCCACCGGGAATGAAAGCTCCCGCTCCCGTGGCGGGAGCGTTGGTGAATACGACCACTGGTCTCTCATAAGCTTCCATAGGTTCTTTTTAACATTTAACTACTTTTCCTCTAAAATGAGTTTACCTTTGTTTTTCCTTTTCCATTAGTATTTCTAACTCTTTTTGCCTATTCCATTGTTCACTTGGTGTCTCCTCCTTAGATTCCAACTTTATTTCATCCGGAATTATTGGTATCACCGGTTCGGAGGGAAATTTGTCGGAGCCGTCTAAAATACAAGCTAAATACTATGGCTAAAGCAAACTTTTGTTTAAATAGTAGTTTGTTTTAATTGGAACATAACTGAGTGGTATTTGAGTTATATATACAAATATATAAAAATTACTCTTATAGCCTATAGTTATAGGCATGGGTGGTACTTTCTCGGGCCGAGTTTTGGGGGAGTGGGCCTGGACGGGGCCCCAATAATTTTTTGATTCGGATCGGCCCAGAACGGTCCTCTTGAACCCTTGCTATTAAGCATTTTGTAATTTATTAACAAGCCCCATCATCCAAAGAAAGTCAATGAATCTATACTGTTTAAGTTCATTTTGTTTTTTATTTCGCTGCAGCTGTCTTTATTTATAAAAAGAAGGGGAAAGTCTCATATTTAAAATGATTAATAATGGTCAGAGTTGAGAAAACTATAATTATAGAAAGTAAATTGCAACTAGAGTGAGCGTTCGGTTTCAAAATTTATCAGTCACGGTAACGTTTGGCCACCCCAAGGGTAGCTATTTGCGCTAGGTTCTATACGTTTTGTAGCACGGATTAGCAAATCAACTTGGAAAACCGATTGATTTATTGGGAGATTCAGAAATAATTATCTAGCATTATATTTCAGTGTGTAACTTATTATACAGTCGGCGGCAAGGCTTATGCAAGGGTATACGGTACGAACTACATAATTTATTAGAGCGCGGCCGAGCAATGGCGCGCGAAAACGCTGGCTAGTCAATGAAGCAATGTACAGCACCACATCTAACTTATTTTTCTTAAACAAATAATTTATATTAATGAACATAACTATTTTGCGCGTTGTTAATTGAGCACTCAGACTTGTACGTGCATATCGTTTGTCCGCCGACTATAGTTATGTAATACATTTATATAACTGGTTACAAATATGTCTGTTACTGAAACTTTTGTCTTTAGTAAAACAGGCCAGTTTCGTCGAACAAAAAAGAATATATTTATTATTATTCTAGAGATAGTTATAATAAATATATGTAAGTATAATAACAAACCTTTAATTCTATGATGATGCTTCTTTGTACTATGTTTAGCAGTTCCATTATTGAATTTAAATTCGAGAATAATCCAAAAGTTAATAAGAAGACAAACGACTACTATTAGCACCACAAGACATATGTTAACGCTTCTCATATTCTCATTTTTAGACAGTCTGAAGGAATTAAAATAATATTAATAGAAATATTAATAATAATAATAATATTAATAATATTATATTGTAAATTAATAAAAATATATAGTAATAGAAAGTAAGTATTCATATAGTTAACTTTTAAAGAAGATACAGAATGGTAAGAGCCTGCAATCGCTGGAACGGATTCCTAAGTAATCCTTAGATATACGTTATAATACTTTTAGAATTAATTATATATATTTAAATTCTTCTAATTTTCTTTAATGACAATATATTTTAACATGTTTTAAGTCAGCACAACTAGACACCAAAAGAATGCACTTTATATAGAAGCAAACTGATACAAAAGACAGCCAGCCGGTCAATCGAAAAACTAAATAAAAAGAATATTTTATAAAACATAATGTTTTAGACAGAACACTTACAAAGAAGGTTAATCTAAGTGAAAGAGCTAATCTAGGATTTGGAAGTTAACTTATGTAGCTAGAAGCACGACATAAACGGTTTATGGAAGTCCTGTTAATTGCATAACATAGATATATAAGTTAGTTACTATTGTGTTATTAAAAACAAATAGAAGACCACCATGTTAATCGGAAATTTCATTCAAAACCTTAAAGTTCGACTAGTTATGTGTATAAGACACTCCCATTCTATAGTCTGTATCAAGAGATAGGTTTACATCACAGTGTCCTGAAGAGCAGAGGTGTCAGATTCAAGCGAATGTACTGATTTTCCATTCATTTCATAAAACACCGCTGGTCCCCAGGATACTGTGAGGTAAACCTAGATCTTGATAAAATATAAGTTGACAGAAGACTACAGCTCCCATAGGGATCAGTACTCTATATAGTTTAGCTATAGTCTAAAACAAACAAAAGACCGCAGAGCGCGGTGGTATACGCAGGCTTCCGCAATTGCGTATTCGTCTTTTTCTGGATATGATACAAAATAAAACTAGTACAAAAATATGTTCTGACATCAAACAAAAAATTGCGCATCTAACCATATAATGGTTTTTCAATTTTGCTACAGAACGAGCGACTTTACAAATCTTACACAACACCGCCCCCTTCATGTTATGGACTATAATCATAGTTCGATATTTTCTAAATTCTTTTTGTTTAAAAGTGCAGGTGGGAGTGAATAGAAGTCTATTTGATTGTACAGAGTTCGTTCATTATTTGAGCAGCAGCGCGAGAGAAATGAAGAGGACGCAGACACAAAAGGAGGATTGACATCAAGGGGGGGGGGCTAGGAATATAGGACTGTATGAAAATATGTTAGTATTCGTTTGCAAAACTAAGGCCACTATGATTTCTTAATCATCATTTAATAGTATGTACCTGTTCACTTTTTATATGATTTAGTAATATAAATGCTTGCCAGTAGGTGTTGGAATGGACCGCCTGGACCGGCCAGAAATATGGTCCCAAGTATAAATTTTCAGCTTTTTAGGATAATTAGTCAAAAAAAAAAACTACTAACAACTGTACCGTTAGTAAATTGAACAGGATGAAGGACGGTAACAAGCTTCCTTTGGAAAACTTCAGTATAAATGTTGTGTATCTTTTAATAAGAATGAATAAGACTTGGTTTTTTATAGAGCTAATATCAATTTCCTACTTTAAGATTAGGTTGATTCTCATTAACTGTTAATAATCTAGTGTCATTTCTCACAGATTATTTAGTCATTAGCTGTCCGACTAGTCCATTTCATCATGTACGTCATACTGTAGAGAGTACAGTTTGCACAGCGGCGGAGCAAAAAACAAAAGGCAGTGAAGAAAAAGAAAGAAGTTTAGGGGGAAGAGTTATACTTAAAATAAAAGAGCTAAGATCATCTGAATGAAACCATAGTCAACCCAAAAGTTGAACGTTATCAACCATACGTTAAATCTAATATAAAATTTCCAACAAACGAAATGGATATAAACTTTCTAAGTATATTTACACTCTATTGATATGAAAAGGTTATATCTTGATAACATGTATTGAGTTTAAGTATATTTATAGTTTCTAACTGCACAAATTAGAAGTGTAGTGAAGTAAGAAGAAGTTCAGGATAAAATGCTACACTAAGAGTGAAGAGAGATAACAACAAGACACTACTTAACTGAAGTTCTTATCAACAAGCAAAAAGGCTGTTCCCACCAATTTTTGATACGTAGGTGAGGGTGAATTCTCTAATCGTTCGGTGAACATTGTGGGACTGGCCCAGCAAGGTAATTGGCCAATTGGTTGGTCACTATTTTATTTTTGCCTAATACAATATTATTACAAAATAATACAACTATTAAAAGTCCTTAGCAAGCAAACTATATATATTCTGTATATAAATACAACTATTTTTAATAAAGACAGTCTTCATGGGTTGCCTTTGGCTGATCGCACTTTTAATAAAACAAAGAATCGAGCAAATATTTAGTTCTCATTAACGAACGCCCGTCTAATCCCAAACAGCGCCACCGGCGACATATTTTGTAAAATAAACAAAATATTTTAATAATACATATCGTGACAAAAGATGAGAAAATGAATATTCGTGTTCTGACATAAGATATAACTAACTATAAACATTGTAAATGAATATGTTATGAAGTAAATAAAATATGAATGTTCGGTTTAATAAGTTTAATCATAGGTGAGCCCTTGAAAGTAACCCGGTCAACGGGCTGAACTTTAAATATAGTAAAACCGGGTAGAGACCGCGCCCAAATTCACAATTATGCCTATTGTTATAACTAACTACCTTATGCTAACCTGGCTTTTTGCAGACATTATATTTTCTTAGCTTAAGCTTATATAAAGTGCCAAAATATTTAAAATATGTTCTTCAAAGTAAAAATTAATGTAAACTTGATGTAACAGTTAAATAACATACAGTCAAGTAGACATGAATCTAGAGTTAAAGTATCTTAGATTCTTAACCATAGATTCCTTAAAGTAGCTTCTGTAGCTTCATTCTCCGGTCACTCAATAGCTCGGCGGAGCATGAAAGTCCATTAGCAAATATTGTAATATGAGAAGTTAGACTATGGAATAATTGTGAAATTAGCAAAATATGGTTAAAATAGACAGAAATAAGCATAAAGATATAATACTAGAAGAGTTAGGAGTTTTATAAGTTATTGTATTCTCAAGAATAAACAAAATTGGTAAAATTAAAAAAATAGAGTATAAATGTCTTTCTTAATAGAAATAGTTTTGTTATTTTACGGTTATTCAATTTATTTAACATGGAAAACTGTTGGTTGTATAGTGATTTGGCTAAGAAAACGTTTCAATCAAAAGCTAATAAACCTGTCAAAAATGAATGAAATAAACAATTATACAAAGATATAAAAGAATAACATTTATATTAACTAAATACAAAAATAAAATTAGATTAAATAAACTAGAAAACATCTGGATCATATAATCGCGCGGACTCTTTCCTTATACTTTGGTGTTAAGAGATGTTTCCCGCATTCAAGATGAGACTTGTTTGTATGAACATCTGACCACGGAATCTAACACTTTAAACTCATAATTAATTTGCTATTTAAACTATAATATTATTAATAATTGTTATATAATAATAGTAATAATAATAATAATTGGTCTGTTCATGGCTGGCTAATATATTCAAATAGTTAAGCAAATATAGAGGAGCTGCGAACAAGATAGAGCCCTACTGGGCGGGTGAAGTGAGAAACGCAATGATGAACAGTATAGAAAGACACTTGGAAAATAATTATAAATAGTTTTAGAATATAACAATAAAGAATAGATTTATAAATAGTTTTAATATCTAATTAAGTAAGAACATATAGTTAATAAACAAAGATACTATTAGATTTAGTAAAATAAAACTAACACAAGCCAAAATCTGCTTTAACTTTGCGCAACTTTAACTTTCAGTTTCCATTTGACAAATCGAGCGTTAAACTATAATAATATAATAAACCGACATTCTTTAGCAATGAATTCAACTGCTTGAGATCCACTGTCCTTTATAGAGCGTTAGTAACTTGATATGTCCATTATATAAAAGGAAAGAACTATGGTTATATTGAATATACAAACGTTCAATATGGGAATATCATACTTATTTATAAAATTTGGGTATTAAACAGTAAATCGACAATAACTACTTAACTTGAATCAAGTAATAAATAATAACTATTATATGATTAGTAACTTCTATTTTAAAGTTGTTCTTTTTTCTATATAAGTAATATTATTAATAACATATAAACAACACTTAATAATAATAAAATAATAAGTTTATTATTTCTCGTTCTCTGTATGTTTTTGCACCTATTTCTCATAGAAGACGGCCGCACCCAACTTGTCTTTTTGTAATACAAATGATTAGCTTGTGGAAAGAGATGTTCTAAAACTAATGCAGAATGTTTATAATATAATAAGAAATACGCTTATATATTTCTTATAACACTATTTCTTTAAGTTATGGATAATAAATGCTCGTAACTGCTATAACCACAGTTTATTAAACAAATATTAGGTTATCCTTGAAATACTTGATTTCAAAGATTGAATCATCCTTATCAAATGAAAACTGGTGGTTAACCTACATCTAAAAGCTTAATCAGGTAGTTTTTACCTAACTTGGCTTCAAAATTTCGATTGTATTATTGTATAATCGATTTCAAAAATAATTAGACCGTGTCAAGAATTTTTGTATGAGTTTCTTTTGCCAGCAGAACGCGAGAACTCTGCAATTGCTTTACAGCCAACGTTGTAGTTGTCAGGGCTGCGCGCAAACTTTGCCGGCAGATGATTATAGTTACTCGTATATATACAGTATTTCGCAGTAAAACGAACACTTTATGGTTCAGGCAAAAAACTTTATGGTTCTAATGGTCTTACTTTATAGTTTACTAAAAAAAGTTAATTCTCCCCAAACTACCCAAATCGTCGAAACTTTGGTCCAAACGGAAGAATACCTAGTTATTTTTGCAACAAAATTCCCGTGGAATGCAAGAAATCTGCCAGCAAACATACGAAACAAGTGATGTTCGCAGTGAAAAAAAGAAGAAAAAGTGGTTTTCTCTCTTGAAAGAATGGAAAATGAACAGATTGAACAACAATATCAGCTGTCTTATGAAAATATGAAAGAAAAGGGAAAATATAACTAAAGTTGTAGGTATTAGGTTACAAATATATATGTATACACATATATGAAACTATCTTGTAGGTCTTGTAGCTATAGTATGCTTTAAGATATAAAGGATAATTACAGAATATAAGAAGATAGTTAGTGTGTGATGAAGTATACGTTAAAAAGAATATGTTGAGAAAAAAAGAATATAATTAATAATAACTTGTTATTGGCTCTCAAACAGATGACAAACACTAACAATCCGAGACTTTATAAAACCAAAGTGTCTCGTAACTATATTTTCATATACAAACTGTTAGGGGCAGATTGAAATAAAAAACATTCTTTTCTGGCTTAAAAACTAGTTCTAAATAATACATTAATAATTTAACAGTATTAACTAAATTAGACTAATCTTTTTAAAAGTAAAGATATTCTCTTGGCTGTTAAACATTTCTATTATAAAACAGACTAAAAACATCCGGCCTCACACTCTGCTCCTCTAAACAAAGTTCTAATTGTCTTTTTACAACTAAAACTAGCTAAATATCCTATAGAAGTGAGATATTTGTTGTTGTTTTTATTAAACAGCTGATATCGGCCAGCGAACTTACAGCCAAAGAATGAAAGGAAACTGGAATGAGGATAATTAGTGAATAACTATTAAGAATGTTAATATTCCATAAGAACTTAGAAAACAACAACTGAATCTCTTGATTTTGAAATGTTTAATAAACCGATGTATTCTTAAAATAGGTATGAAGTCAGTGGTGCTGGGCCTTTTCTCTTTTCTATATCTAATAAGCAACAATTAAGTAAAACTAAAGTCAGGAGTTAAAAGTGAGTCAAAAGGTACTTGATCAGTAATATGTCGATTTAAACTCCCTGGTTGAGTTTTTCTAATTCAACGGTCAAGTTCACGGGAGCAGTCATATAATCAACAGAACTTAGTTGATATTTAGCTTTTTAGTCATTTCTGGAATTTATTAGTTGCCTAAATCATTTTATTTGCAAATATCTAAACTGCTTAGCATTTGTTCCCATATTTCGTATTCTACCCTTTATATAAGTTGCGAATCTTAACGGAAAGTGTCTCACGAGAATGAGCTAAAGTATCAGAATTAACTAAATGGAACTAAATTAATAGATTAAGGTTGGAATCAAATAACTAAAGTTACTAATAATAAATAGAATAAAACATTTAACTTAAATAAAACTTTTCGGTTTTGTATCTGCTTTGGTTGGAACTCTGATTGTATGTCTTTATATATAAGGTTTGAAATGAAATTATAAGTTATAACACAAGATTGCAAACTTAGAAATAAGTTATTAAAGAAATTACGGTACTTATAAATTATGAAATTGAGAAGTATGAACTTTTTCTGACTTGTTTTAACCCATATTTTCCAATAACCAGTGATTCATAACAATTATTTTATATGAATGGATGTAGGCGGCATACATATGATTAATAAAACTTTCTAAACATTCAAAAAACATTAAAAAACGGAGTTTTTCATAATTTCAAAGACATTATGATAAGTATATGTTAATTTCTAACTTTTCTACAAACAAGAATAAGTTGACTTATGGAATGGTTCCCGATGGAGAACAAAAGGCTCCAAGGAAGGCAGAATTCTCAATGGGCTGATGATCTTAGAAAAGCAACCGAAAGTTCTGGAGAAATTGGTGTCAATTGGATGATTCTAGCACCAAACGATCCAAAGAAATGGAAAAAATTAGCTAATTCAGCGTGATATAAATCTCCCTATGATCTCACGATTCTGAGTAAATATTGATTGATTTATTGATTGACTACAAACAAGCTGTTAAAAGACTTTTGTTATTTTAACAAACGACAATACAAATAATTTAGTTAGAAAAACACTTAAACAATATGTTTTAAAAGATCTAAGAACTTTGTTAACTATTTCTTAATACACTTTTGGAACACTGGAAAACTAGCTCCTTACTCGAACTACATACCATATTTCATGATTAAAAAGTGAATTATTCGTTGTTTCAATAAAAAAGATATAAAAAATAGATAATAAATATTATGTAATGATTAATTAGGCGATACATTTATTTAAATGGAGAGAGAGGATATCTAAGCCTGTTGAATATGATCAGATCAAGTGCGATGTTACGAAAGAAACAAAAACATTGAAATAATTAAGATATCTATGACATTTTAATAAATATGTTTATAATAACTAATATATATAATATTATATTTATTAAATACTTTTTATTCAGTGCATCTGCTAGCCTACTTATAGGTAATAAATTACTCCTATCCTTTGAAAGATTACCTATTTTCAATGAAAAGCAAAGGGATATTGACTTTGAGAAAGAAAAAGTAAAGTAAAGTTAGATAGATTCATTTTAAAATAAAAAGGGTTTATTAAGACTCTTGAAGACTTTTGTGAAGCAAATGTTCATAATTAGAAGTCTAATATAGTCTATAACAAGAAAAAGGCTGCAAGGTGCGGTGTTATAAAGGCTTTCAGAAATTGCTCAATTTTCGTCGAAATAGATGTTCTTGGTATGGTTAGAAGCCCAATTCATTGCTTGTTACTAGAAAAATATCATGGTGTCTTTTTGCGATGGTTTGATTTCATAAAACCCATATACGTAATTGCGAAAGCCCTCGTTTAACACCGCACCATGCAGCCTTTTTCTTGTTACAGACTATATGTTTAGTTCTAAGTAGTGTCAAGAAAGACAGTTTAATCATAGGCAGACACTTGTCTAAGAACTTTAAATAAACAGTATTAATAGTAAAATAACCAAATACTAAGAAATAAAACAATATTAGTGTAATACCTGAAATGTATTAAAATATGTAGTTTTAAGTTAAGAATGGCCCCACCTATGTTCAAGAATCTCTTATGGAATACTTAATATAACTTCTACTCTTTAACTAAGTAAAACCTATTTTCTAACTAAACTTCTTTATTTTCTTTTATAAAAGAGAACAGTTTGATTACACAACTGTCTCTAACAGTGTTCAATGTATTACATTGATAGCCAAAATGTAACGGAAAAAAGAAATCAAACGAACAGAAAAGTATAAAAACTAACATTTACTTTACATTCTTTTATTACATTACAAAATATTAAAGCACTTAAAATGTTTGAACCGAATCTGTTGAGTCTAGTGGTATTATTTACCAAGCTTATGAAAGTGTTTTCGTTCTTGTATCACTTGTATCACAAGAATTGTAGATTTCTTCGAGGCAGGGTTTCGGCCATTCATTCCGCAATCTTGTGAGCAGAGACGGCTCCTTTCTAACATTCAGTCTTTGGGTGCACGAAACATGCGATAAGTAAGCTCCCGTTTCCCAAGCCTTCTGCAGCTGCGGGGAGTCGAACCCATCGCCTCGGGTCCTTGCGGATTCAGAGACTGACGCTCTAACCACTAGGATAATGTACTCGTCTGGAGCTTATAAGAAAATATGACATAGCTATAGTCGACGGCAAAGGTTTATGCTGGTTAAAGGTCTGGGCGCTCTATTGCCAGCGCGCAAATTCAAATAATTTGAATTCACCAAATCAGTAAATGAAGAAAAACGTATATTTATAATATGCATTGTATTCTAGCCATTCTGTCTGTTACAGGGATTATGGTTCATGTTTGCTTGTAAAAATGCAGAAAGCTCTTTTAAATATTACTCCAAGATATACACTCAGCTATGAATACTGAAACAGTTTCAGCGAGACTGTTCATATGGTATTTAATTTTGCTGTTTTTAATACTTTGAACTCCAATATAGTTAGAATTTTTGCTTAGTAAAGTAATGTCTAGACTGTGGGTTTGTCGCCATTACCTAAGCTATGTTATCGGTTTATACATTAGTTTTCCAGCAAACTTTTTTTTTCAATTGTTATGGAAAATTCTCAAGTCTGAATTCTGCCAAAACAGAATTTGTGTAAAGAGAATCTTCGAAATAGTGGCGGTATGGAATGTGGAATTCGAGTCTTAGTATCTTCTCAAAAGGTTTGTTTTGACAAACTGACAAACTAGGTTTTGCGTCCAAAACAGACTAACACAAAGTTGAGTGACGCCGTCGCACGGTTGCAAACGTTAGTTGAAATTGTCAAACATAACTCGCATGTTTTGCTCACAGTTAGACACGGATGAGACATAGTTTTTATCGGGGAGGTCCTTCTGGGACCAAACCATCATTACATGATGTTATTCTTTACTCTAACTCTGTTGGTTTGTGACTTGGAGCATTTGCACGTTTGGAATATTCTAGCCCGCATGAATTGATGATTAGATGAGTTTGCAAACAATCAACATTTCTAAAATATACCCGAATTTGCTACTTAGAACTCGTCCAGGTGATAAAAAAAGAACTATATCTTAACTTGAGTCTAAAGAAAAGTTAACAATAACTTACTAGTTTTATCTGTCTTTCATATTTTTATTTATAGAATTTAGCTCCTGCAACTTACTGTTGTTTAAAATTTAATAGATAACATTTACCTTCACCATATTCGAAGTTATTTCAGTAGACGGAGCATTTCTTTAAATTATTGGTCGGCAATTATGGGCGAAACCTTTTTATCTTTATCTTTATGTTTTTCAACTTAACTTATCTCTTGACATTAGGAAAATTCTCATTCTTACTTAATTACAAGAATGTTCACATACTATATGCACATGCTGCTGCTGGTAAACTTGTCGTTCCTCTCACAATAACTTATTTAAACTTAAACATACAATAAAACTGTACATAATGATGTTTTTTCTACAACAAAGTTTTCCTCAAATTGGTTTTTTATTAAAAATTTACTTATAAACTTTGCTGTTTGATGATGGCAACTCTAGACGATTATCCGGTAACGTGATAAAATATGCTCTTACCAATATAGATAAATCGTGTAATTGAACTGTTATTGAGTTTCGGAGTACGTGTTCTTTGAAAAACATTATATATAGTCAAGCATCTAGTACCACAAAGATTGAAGTTGTTTCAAGGAAAATTATTTTAATAGCAGGCTCAGACGAAATTTCCTTTTTGAAATTCTTTTCTCTTCAGTTGTCTCCTTGTGTGAATTTTTGAATTTCCAGGAAAGCTCTTGGTTAAAATCAAATAACGAAGATTATCTTTTTCAAAAACAGTCTAAGATTGCTAGGAAAGTGGATGATTTCTCATTATTCAATTTTTAGCGTAGGCTTCGGAAGGAGTATAATATTTATGTTTTCCTCATAATAAGTACTATTAAAGTAGGCACTCATCTCTAAAAATAAATGTTGCCTAAAAGTACACAAACAAACTTCCTTCCACCAATCCCTCAACAAAGTTTTCTTAAAGTATGAGAGACATTTTTTTCAAAGTTATCTTTTTTCTGACAAGTGACAAGCATATCCTTTACCCAAGCTTCTAATCTTCCTTTCTATGAAAACTGCCACTAAGGAATGCGAACAACAATACTTATATTTTTGCGAATCTAGGCAGAAGTTAGGAGAATTTTTCATTGAGACCACACAGATTAATTTGTTGATAACAAAGTTTCACAACATTTAGAATTTATTAGTTTTGTATTCCTAACTAGATTTGCCTAATTAGTTGGGCAGCGTTTTTTGGAAAAAGATCTGCAGGTATTTTGATTTTCGAATAACTTATTTCCTTAAATAGTTTTCTTAGCTTGTTTTCAGTTTTGAATGGCCAAGTTTCCGTTTTCTTAAAAGCAAATAGACTGATTTCTTAATGAAAACATGTTAACATATTTAACTGCGGAAAACAGAACTAGTTGACTCTGGCAAAACGGTAGAAATATTAAATATTTCCTAATTTGTTTACTCGTACTCTAAAACTGTTCTCTAAAACTCGCGAATAGACTCATGCTGAGGCTGTACCCACAGGTTTACACGCTTGTTAAATATTCCAATTCGGCTATTAATAATTATGTAATTAATGTTCCACAGACCGGAGGTTATTTTATCTTTGGGTGGTATTTGTGGTTTTGTCTTTGAATTCAGTGTCATTTTGGTTATTTTGAATAGTCGGTTTACTGCGGTTGACAAGTTTGGCCCTCTATGTTTTCAGTGTTAGTAATCTTTCTTAGCGACCACCGAATACAATTCGGAATTATATTCTAACCTACATTATTATTATACAAAATGTCTAGAAAAATTAATTCATATAAGGTCAAACGTTGTTTGGAAATACTATAGATAGTTTATACTATGAACCCCATAATAAGCATATTTGATAATTTCATTCTTCGCGAAAACATAATCACTATGAGGGACTCACTATGAGGGAACTTAATATCATTGATTTGCCAGTTAATTAGTTTGTTGAACGCGCATAAAATTACTTCGCTCTGATTTTTCTGGAGTAATTCATGAATTTTATATAACTTAACATCAGACAGCGAACTTAGCTAACAACTAGATTAGAATCCTTTGTTGCTGTTTTCAAACACGTTTTTGCAGATTTTCATGAAGTTTTCTAGGTTTTGAATATGTTTCGTCAATATATGCAAGTGTATTATACAAGTGTACAATAAGTAGAATTAAGAAAATACGAGAGTATTTTCTTAATTCTAAACATAAAGTCGGAACACCCGACTATAGTAATCTGGAAGTCCTTTGGAGTTGGATACTTAATATCATGAAATGTCGAGGATTTTACTCCTTAATGACGTTACATTGGACGAATAAACGCTTTGCACCCCTGATCTCACGGCTATTATATTCCAATGCCAATTTGGAGAGACATCTTAAATTTCCTTTTTCAAACATCAACGAGGATGGGCGTATGTTCGCCAAGTAAGATTAGGTCCAGTTATCTGGTAAAGGTTAAACTCGCAATCTGATATTCTTCTGTATTTTTAAAGAATAATATTTGATCTATCAGCTCTAAAAGTTTACAAAGTTCCTTCTTGAATTTTACGGACTAATTGGCTACTTTGTCTCTAAACTAGTTTTGTTTCTAGGTTTTTGGTTTGTCTAGAGATATCTAGAAAGAATATGATACCTCAGTGGTTTTGCTATATTCCTCAGACTACTTTAATTTTAAAGTAGATAAATTTAATAACTTTAATAATATATATGAGCTCTTTGCTTCCATTCTCTCATTCTCTATATACACGACAAGGTTAGAGCATTTTTACAAAGACCCGCCCCTAGAGGGCTATAATAACTTAGACTGTTGCATTATGTGTGCACATGGAAGCGGCCAAAACGAAACTAAAAATCCTGGTTCTGCTATATTTAAAAGATTTTGGTACTTTATCCAGTTATTAATAATTTCAACAAATTCTGATTTTAATATTGTTCTGTTGTAAGAAATTGTAACAAATATGTTATTAACATTGTGTACATCCTTCTTCTATTAACTTATTTACTCAATGAATTACTCGCGTAACTCTGTTAATTCCCTTTCTCATTGGTATTTATCGTCTTGGGCGACTAGTCTTAAATGGTGAACATTTGTAAATAGACACCCCTCCGAAGTCCCCCCCCCCACCTTTTTCAACTAGACAAATTTGAGTCACTCATACTATTTGGCAATTTATTCGAACGGTGACAAGACATATGTTTTTCTTATAAAAAAGAAGCACGCAATTGGCAATGATTCGTCGGTTTCGGGGTTCATAACAACCACTTCAAAAACATTTCCCACTACCTCACTTACCACTACTCATACTTAACACGCTACAAGCGCAACTTGTCTTAAGAGCTGTAGCGGATTCTAGGTTTCCGAGCAGTCAGCACTGAAAATAGCGGGAATTTCAAGTAACTTGTTAAACACACTCAACCAGGTTCTAGGTTTAACTAAATTGCTAACTTTGCTCTCACTGTACTTTCTGTTTTGTTCAACAATTAGCTTTTTTTTAAGAATAATATTATTATATTTCTGTTTTTAGAGAAAGCGTTTGATGACTTCACAGGTGGGGCCGACGACAAACGAGGAGACCGCCCTGCTAGAAAACTGTCAACAATTGCTACAGAACTCGCAAATATCAATCGAACGATGCATTAGGTAATTGTCATACAAAGATCGTAGATTAGTTTGCCAAAAATAAAAGTGGTCCAAATCTTTGTAATAACATTCTAATTTAGGTATATGTCGTATATAGTTCAGTTCGAAGGTGATGGCGCAACACAGTGTCCCGATAACCTAACCCGTAAGTTTCCTTAAAAATAAACAAACTTTTTGAATCCGGAAACTTCCTTGAATTTTTGAATCTAGCAATTCATCATTCTAATTTTTCATCAATATTTTTTTCTTAACTGAAGCAATTTACAATTCTTTAGGATTATGGGTGTTAAATGCCAGAATTGAAAAAAGTGAAGCGTAATCTATATAGTCACACTATAACTAATAATGATTTAAACCAATAATACCGAAAAATTTTCAGTTCAACGAGTGGAGCACAACCCCAAATTCTATACTTCTGCATGTGGATCTGTGGAAATAAGTAAGTCTTGGTGCTTACTCAGAGAAGACCAACTTGAAGCTACAAGTGGCCAACCGCATTTTCGATGAGATCTTTGCTTGAACTCTGGTGCCACCTAGTGTGTTAATGAGTAGCGTTTGCGTGTTTAACTCATATCTTTCAAAGTTGCTAGGGTTTATTGGAATTTCACTTATAAATACATATCCGAGATCAATAAATTTGAAAGTGCTGAGCAATTAAAGGCAATACATTTTGAGGGATTCAGAGTCCTTCTTGGTTTGCTCTTCTTTCAAAACACAAATTAGCAGATTAGTTTTATGATGTTACGAAAAAAGGATTAAATAATGCATTACGTAGGGAAATTTCTAGAAATAGCTGGAAACCAGGTATTATTAGGTGGCGTTAATAAATGTGTTCGCTCGATGCAGTCATCTCAAATTTTAACCAAAAAAAAGCATTTATAGTTTAGTAAATGGAAAATTCGCAAAGTAAATACGAAAGAACACTTTTCCGATGTCTGCTGATAAGTTATACGAAGCGAGCGCAATCGGTGATAAGCTTTTAATCTTGCTACCAGTAAACAGAAAGATTACCATTAGGGATACTATTGATTTTACAGAGAATAATGAAAATGTATAACAATTATTATTTCAGCTCTTCTGAAATATGTGCTACCTCCCTTGATGTTGCTTTGTATATTTGGCAACATGCTCAATTTATTAATCTACTCGCTTAGCTACTTTGACGGTTCTAGTTCGGTGCATTTTCTACGAGCAAAGGCGATATTTAACATGATATTTGTGTCTTCCCGACTTTTAGAGGTAGGTGGTCTAGTCTTAAAGACTTAATTTATAATTACTCATATATTTTACACTTGAAAGTGGTTATCAATGTGCATGTTCAGCTTTCTTGCTTGTATTTTGGGTAATTTTCGATATTATTACAATTATTTCGAAAGAAAACGGCAAAAATCTCATGACTGCAATATAATAAACAAACACCTGTTAGCAACATCATAATTATTAAATTTGCCACCATTTGCGGCGCTTTGTCAACTAAAAATACGGGGATTCTAGGTAATTTGTGATTTAACACAAACAGGAAATGTTTATAATCGTCTTTCCAGTACGAGGAGTTTTTGGGCGGTCTATCTTGGTTATAGTTGCGGGTGGTCGAGTTGCACGTCAGCGGATCAAGTTGAGCAGCAATAATGGTTGCTAGGTGCATTGAAGCAATTACTTAGGACTACCAACAAATCCAAATATATCCACAAAGCAGCTATTTTTACATTTATTTCCTACGCAGTAGCATATTTCCGATTCGATCTTTGGCACCTCGTAATGCATTAATGCAGTTGATAGAAGACATTTTTTTGGAAAGTGGTTGTTTGTAACCGACATACCTGAACTTCATCAATAAAAATTGTCTTGCGTACACTTAGAATTTGGAACTGACTTATTTACATGGAAGCTATGTCACTTTCACGTTTCCATGATTTGTTCAAAGTTTTCCGTTCTTGAAAGCACGACCCTCATAAATTGAGGGCCGATTGATCGCCTACTGGGAAGAACAAAGTTCTAATTTTGACTTGCACGCGTCAACGACTCATTTTGTTAATAAGACCACACGTATTATGCTAGAATAGACCACACGCGTCTTTTTATAAGAATAAGGCCAATGAAGAAAACCAAGAAAACCAATGCACGTACAAACAAGACAACAGCAACCAATTGCTGGAATTCGGACTAGCCGACCGAAATTAGCCACACTAAACTGAATCAGATGGAAAAGAAGAACTAAGCCAAATTGGTTTACTCAAAAAAACTGTGTGAGGGTCTGGGTTGTTAGGCAAACTCATTTTATTCTGTCGCAAAAAAACTTTCAAATGCCTAGAAAAGCAAAACTACATGTGACAAACTAATGTATAAAATAAATACTTCCCTAAATTTGTCAATAATATTCTTAACCGTTCAACGATTTATTTACAAAAGAATCACTACGGCTTGCTCTGATCTCATTGCAAGCTAATTTTTCCACTTCCTGGATGTAGTTTTAATTTGAGCGTCACGTAGTTGCAAGCTGGTTGGGTGCTTGCATGCTGACTGCTGTTTTAACCTATAATTGCCGAACTGAGTTATGATATCACCCTTGGAGACTGCAGAACACATCCACTTCCGAATATACAGCAAAAAAACCAGCCACAAACTATGAAATAATAGTTTAGCAAACTTTGTTTGTTATGAACTTAAGCTGGGCATTAAGAACTACATATATACCTTTTGTGTAGACCACCATTTGAACGTTTTTGAATATGAACAATTATTCACTCCT
The DNA here is from genome assembly GCA_034691345.1 of Phasmarhabditis papillosa. Classification (NCBI taxonomy): domain Eukaryota; kingdom Metazoa; phylum Nematoda; class Chromadorea; order Rhabditida; family Rhabditidae; genus Pellioditis; species Pellioditis papillosa. Next base: position 17,393 of record JAQGAV010001253.1, read on the forward strand.
ATCTAGTTCCGCATTCATTCAATGGTGAAATAATAATATAAGTGTTGAACTTAAAGGGCTTCAAATAATATTGTAGCTAGAGGAGGTAACCTACATAAAATCTTAGAAGCATTGAAAAACAAAGATAAATGCAATATAAATACATTTATATACTTAAATTTAGGTTATTCATGCCTGGATCGACCCCGCTTCTTCTTGGTTAGAACCGTTGTTCTGGTATACACGATCTTACATTATGACTATCTCAAATATCAGTGGAACCATGTCGACCTGGTAGGTAATAATAACAAATAAGGGGCTTATTTTAAATGACATTTGTTTATACAAGAGTTGTATTTGTAATTTTGTATCTAGTGGTTTGAATGATCTCGTACCACTTAACACGAGAATCATTTATCTTTCTACTCCTACACATTCAAATAAATGTCAATTTTCATAGAACCAATTTGCTAACATAGTTCTTGACTTAAACCATTAGCACACCAATGATCCCTAACTAATACCCGGGTGTAGTTGTTTATTAAGTCTCTGACGTAATCAAGTACCAATCTTATTTAGTATTATTTTCTTGAGGAATGAGTTGAAGAGTCTAAAACAGTTCAACTCAGATAAAAATTGACAATAATATAAGATAACATATAGTAGCTTTCTCTACTTTGTTTATTATAACACATATAATAAATCCTTTCCACACAGCCGGCGTAAAGTTGTAAAAACATGCTTGTTTTGGTCCTAAAACTAATTATTAATGGTTGGTTGGAAGGGTTAAAGTGGCTCATAAAAAACTACTACGACAAATCTGTTTTCAATGACAAATCCCATAGGTCCAAAGAGAGAGTAGGGGCTAAGACTTAGAAAAGAACTTGAAAAAAAGGTTGTGTGAGTTATCTGATATTAACATTCTAAGATTGAGAAAAAAGAACGGCGAGAAACCTGAATAATGCTCTGTTGTTGTAGTTATCATATTTTTATTAAAATTATGTTTATTTAATGTGTTATATTTGCAGGCTGACATTGATGGTAACTGTGGAAACAGTTATGTGCGTTTTGCTGCCGTTTGTATTTCGACAATATTGCACCAAAAGGTATAATTGAAAGTAATTATAGTCTGTAACAAGAAAAAGGCTGCAAGGTGCGGTGTTAAACAAGGGCTTTCGCAATTACGTATTTGGGTTTTATGAAATCAAACCATCGCAAAAAGACGCCGTGATAATTTTCTAGTAGCAAGCAATAAACTGCGCTTCTAATCATACCAAGAACATCTACTTTCGACGAAAATTGAGCAATTTCTGAAAGCCTTTATAACAGCGCACCTTGCAGCTTTTTCTTGTTACAGACTATATTTATAATTTTATTGAATTTAGGCTGACATGGACCTATTTGGGTATTTCTCTAACTCTTTCCACAATGTTACATCTTACACTTATTTTTGCTTCTCAAGTCTCAGTAATGCCAATTATACGATTAGATACAACAAATTCAGAGGTAAAACGGTAGCAAGACCAAACTAGCAAAGACTGGCTTAAATCGAATCAGTTTTGCAAAAATTATGAATTAATATTAATTACATGTATTAAATATATAATTGAAAATCAAAAGATCGGTAATCAAGGTTATATGACTAGAAGCTAATGTTTGGATTAATTCTGAAAGGGGTCAGTGTTGTTGAATGTTTTTATCATTTCTTAAATTATTTAATAGAACCATAAATATTAATGTGACTGTAAATGAAACATGTTTGACAGCTCACTGACCACCACAGAGATAATTGAATCTGAGTGGTTTTGATAAACAACTCAGGGATATGCTTTTGGCAGGGTTTGCAGAAAACATATGAACATATTTGCAGGGAAAATGTTGGTTCGTACAACACATGTATGCTCTTTCAATACCAGACCATTCGTATTATCAGATTGTTCAGAAAGTTTACTATTGGACCCAGAATGCCGTTGCCATTGTTATTCCAACTATAGCAATGCTCGTTTGCTCAATTCTTATAGTGAAACAGTTCACTTTTAAAGTGAGATATATTAATGTTGGAAAATAATTAAGGGTTTTTCTTTTTTAGGAACTTGGCGAGGCTTTTTCCACAAGGCGGAAATGTGTGATTCGGATGACGGTGGCCACTACAGTATCCCATTTGCTTCTAGAAGGTCCCGCAACGCTAACCCATGCCGCAGCAGCACTCAAAGTATGTGATAAGCAATGCTTCCAACCGATTGGCTAAAATCTTATTGTACAATCTGAGTTGATGAAACTGTACTAAATCGTACAAAAGACAGAACGGCGCCCACCTTAAAAGTTCCTCAAATAGATTAACCGGGCATCCCTCACCCGTGTGAGCTGAGTACAGGGCACACTTAAAAGCAGTCATGCACGAAGCAAAGGGCACCTACTCTAGTAGTGGAATACTTCTGCAAACTTATTTTGTATTTTGTATTTAAAAAAAATATTGAATTCGATCTGATTATAACTATGAAATTGACATTTTCCTCAAAATAACAATGAAACTTCCTAAGATACCCAAAGTTTAAGCACATAATGTTGTTATTGGAAAACAGGTGGAAATGCTACTTGTAGTCGGAAATAACAAGCGAGATAAGAATAACCTTATATATTTAAAAGTATTTGAAAATATAAAATTATAGGGATCCTCCACCTCTGACCATCATTACTTGATGTGCATTCTGAACCATGGCAACAATCTTCTCTCTATTGTAAATGCTACAATTCCATTTTTTGTATTTCTTCTTTGTAATGAACAATTCAGACACATGACCGCCATGTATATCAAGGTGAGCATATTTAAAAAAAATAAAAGTTTATTATTATAATATTTTATAAAACATAAAAATTGTTGCACTAAAACGGTTGCCTGGTAGCAGGATAGCACTAAAACTAATTAGTAAATTTAGAATTTGACCTTGAAAAGCGCTCAATATTAAATTGGTTACATTTTTATTAATCTATTGTTTTAGGCGTATATGCAAACAGATCGTGTAAGAAGGAAGACATATCTTTCACAGGCCGGAATGCGGTGTTCGCGGGTCTCTAGAGTTGATAATGAACGATCATTTGCCGATATTAGACTTTTACCAAAAACTATAAACTAGAATTATTTAATAGCATATTGTTCTAAACTTCACAGTTATCTTAGTTCTTATTTTCACAAGGCTCATGACTTTATTACTGTTATTTTGCAGCAAAAAACTAACAGGTAGCGGTCGCCAATAATTGGGACAAAATTGGGACAATAGTCTTCGTGTTCTTAAGGTTTCAATTTTTGCCTAATATCTTGACAATTTATCTCCCATACAGTCATATCTGGACTACGAGGGTATAAGTTATTATTCTTATTCTTATTATTGTACTTATCTTATTGTAATTTAAATGTGTGGCCATAGAATCTTCAAATTAATACTGATCTTATGGTTAGTTTCTTTATGCCAATCTTATAGAAATTCTTTTATTTTATACAATTGTATTATGTTTATGATCTCCCTATAAATATTAGACCTATTTTAGTACACTTAGGAACACAATATATAATGATGATCTAAAACAAAAAAAAATATATTCGTTTCTTAAAAAGCGCAGAAGTTTCTTTGCCAATCTCACATGCCTTCGGGTTTATCCTAGATAAAATACGTCTTTTGATCCGCGTCTAGTGAATTGTTCATAAAATTCTAAACTTTAAAATTCAGTTATCACAAACAGTTGGAAACGACAAAATTGTTAACAAATTTATAAGAATGGAGAATTTTGCATAAACCTATGAATATCATATTAAAGCTGATTGCAGAATTACCCAAATGTCATATTTCAATCGGTGTTAAACATTAATATGTTTTAAGGTTTACTTGAAACAAAAGAAAGATTGACACATGATGTAGTCTTTTTTATCATAAATAGTTTCAGGCGAGTTATTTGTTCGTTATCAAAATGCCAGAAAATGTGCAGATAATAGTCTTTGTTATTTTAAGATATTACCTAACACAAACAAAAACGCCTAGGTACCTTATATTTGGTTTTATCATTTCTTGAATTGGCTCCAACTTTCGAACATATGAAGGCAGTTTTGTATTTAGGATATTAGTACTGAGGATATCTTTTATTTCAAACCAATGCAAACTATTAGTATACTGATTAAAAATACCAAAAACAGGATTCGTATTTCTTTCTTAAATGGATTTTAATATGAAATGGGCCCAACTAAATAGAACTGAAAACAAAAGGGCCTAATTTGATGCATATTTATATTCGAATAAACTTCTGCAACATTAAAAGAACTAAGTAGCCAATATACTGTAGTTCAGAGAAAAACAGTTTTTATACCAAAACTTGTTAAAAACTGGAACATGTTGTAGCAACAAAGATCTTTATTAAATCAACTTTTCACGTTCAATTGGATTCCAAAAGAATTTTTACTGATTTCTAAAAACGCACCGAGTTACTTTATTCACCTTAACTTGCTTAAAATTGTAGTTTAAATTGTTTCACATAATCCCTCATAAAGATAACGTTCTTCCGGTCAAAATCATATTTTTAAAGTTGAAAAATGTCAATCCTGAAGCGAGTTATGCGCCGTATGATGTTTAGCAGCGAACGTTCGTAACGTGACAATAGCCATACTGAATTTTGAATACAATATCGAATATTTATTTATTTGTAACTCGTTAACATATGAACGAATTTTTCTAAAAAATTTCCATCTAGTTTTCAAAAATTCTAACAATAAGTTATAGTCCACCTATATCCCTTTAAATGCTGAAAAAAGTGATTTGATTTTGCCAAAGAAAACCAAAAAAAAAATTCTTGTAATGCACAGTCCAACTGTGCCAAAAGTATTTCAAAAAAGTATTTATTGACCTGTAATCGCACGTATCACACAAATAATTGGAGATTTCTTCGGCGCAGGGTTGCGGCAC
>JAQGAV010001254.1:0-22319 GCA_034691345.1 Phasmarhabditis papillosa
TTCTTCTGTTATAATAAAGAATAACGCTGCTGTGCTCAATAGATCCAATAAAATTCTGTCTAATCGTATAATCTAATTTTATTGTGAATTTTCCTGCGTTCTGTTCCTTCTTTTTTGTATTTTTGTAGAATCTTAGCAATGAAAATGAGTAGTATAGGCGATTTACATGATAAAGGAACAGTGAGACGTACAATATAATAGCTTATTGTTCTGCAAGTATTGTTGAGTATTCATTCGTAAGCTGTTAATGTTAATAATAATACATAGTATTTCTGACATAAATAAGTTAGTATTCGTAATGTTTTACATTTATGAGCTTCGCATTCTTCGTGTACTTACGTTTACTATCTCATCCAAATGATTATCTCGAACTGGCGGCGTGACCGGCACTGATTTTAATAATACAACTGGTCCAGGTAGGATATCCGAATGATTTGCGGCTCTTAAAAAACAGAATTAAAATCAAAAAACGAAACTATTTTTAAAGCTATTGAAAAAAATACTCGGTTTACAAGAATCGTTTGTGCCAGTTCTGCTATCTTAGTCTCCCAATTATTTAATCTCAACCTAACGCGGTAACAGAGATAAAAGAGATCATTGTCCATCTCTACCCTAAACTTCTCGTTGAAATAGATTAGACTATACCGTAAAATCCCGACAACAAAACCAACATATTTTCTTTAACTCTCAGCCGCGTTTCTTCAACACTTGCATATACCCGCCGAGTATATCGAAACATCTTCATACATAATCAGTATACCAAAAGATAACTTTACATTTGATGAAAAGATTAATCTTACATCATCCACTGTTCCTATTTAATATATATCTAACACCATCAGCCTACATCTAGAATTTCTAGTACCTTGTTTTCAGGCTCCCAAATGTCGACTGTACAAAGTCAAATGAGCACAATTGGTGCAACATCCGGTATGGACCCAACCAGAGGAGACGAAACAACCGGAGACGATAAAGTCGCTATGTATATGACACAAATAAATCATATTCTTCTATAAACAAACTTGTTATAATGTAGAAATAGATCACTCAAATAATTTATTGACAAGAAACTACGAAATAAAAACCTGTAATTACAATTCAAATAAGCTAAACAGAAATCGAGTATTATTCAGGCTAGGAATGTTACTAACAAATTAAGTGCGATATACAAGTCAAATGAAATATAAACCTCATCATTCTAAACATGAAAATTATCTCCATTGTCTCCATCTTCGAAATCACTTCCATCGTCATAACAGGCTCTTCTTCCTCTCGTGCGTTCAGGCACAATGAGGTCCTCCTTTTCTTCATGATTACGATAGGAGTGACCCTAAAAGAGTTACTTAGAAGAATGAAACAGATTTAAAATACCTGGTAAACCAAATAATCATCCACCGCTACATCTTGTGCGTCGACCACATTTCGCTGCTTCTAAAATAAGACTTAGAATGTGTTTTTATTAGAAGACTAACATTCACAGCCCGTTGGACCCAACAACTAGTAGTGGGATCAGTAGCTCCAATCAAATTTTCCAACTCAGCTTCAGTCTAAAAATAATTCAAACTTATATTACTGATGTTATCAAACCAGAACAGTTTTGACATCACTATCAATCTTATTGGCAGCGGAGAAGATTGTATTGACCACATCCACATCATACATTGATCGATCTAGAAGTTTAATTATACGCTTATAAAGAAGTACTGGAAAACCTTGCGAATCTTCCATGACGGATGTCGACAATTTAAACTTATTCTGAGCACGAGCAAACATCACTTGCTCAATAGTGAATCGCCCAATAAGACGAATAACTTTAACCGGCCTGAATAGTATCACTAGACAGAGACTCTAATATATCAAACTTGGTTTGTCCAATCCTGTGGGAGCGGGCCATAGCTTGCTCATCTGCTTGGGGATTCCAATCTGGGTCAGTGAAGATAACAGTGTCGGCTTCGGTGAGAGTAAGACCCAACCCACCAGCTCTAGTTGTTACCAGAAAAATGAATGGATCTTCACCATCACTGGATTTCTTTTTTTGAAACCGCGAAACAGCATCAACACGATCATCCGATGTTACGGTACCATTGAGAAACACGTAGTTGTAACCTAGAAAAAAATGTCGATGATTCTTTTATTCATTGGGATGAAACAATATAAGGAGAACCTAATTTTATACGTATAGACGTATTGTACATCAGTTTTATTGCAAGGCAACGAAACCCACCTCTAAGAAGTAGAAAATCTTCTAATATTACTTGGGTATAGATCCACTGAGAAAAAATGAGAACTTTGTGATTGTTTTTCTTCAAAAACTCCAAAATAGAATCCAACATCTAAAGAGCCAAAATAATTGAGATGCACATATGAAACCATACCTCAAATTTGGCTGAACTACTCACGAGGTGTTCTCCCTCAGTGTATGGTTTTGGCTCGACACCTATAATAATCTAACTAGCAACTGAACAATGCAATGTTTACCTTTGATCGAATACGGGTGAGTTACAGTCTTCCTCAGCTGCGTAAGGATCGCATTTGTCGAATTAGTAACTCCATATCGCTTGATCATTTCCCCTGAAAATAACTATATTTTAACTTCTTTTGCAAGGACAAACTTCCACTCTTAGTGACAAAATCCATGTAGACACCCTTTTGCAGGGAACTCAGGCCATGATAAACCAGGACCTTGAAATGAAAAAGGTTAATCCCAAACAAAACTCCTCACCTCTTCCAACGGAGGAATATCAGCATACACCTCTGATTTAGTTCGTCTGATCATGTATTTGGAAAGAATGATCTTCAATGCATCATAGTTTGTCAGCGCAGTGTGAGCTTCTTGAAATGCTCCGAACTCTTCATCCTTGTCGCTGAATTCAGCCTAAATAAAAATAGCAGTCATGTCAGAATTTATTTAATACTGGATCGGCAAAACAAAGAAGACTGTAGAGCTCAGTGAGGTTATTCTGAACCGGTGTTCCGGTGAGCAGATACATGGTGCACTTTGAAGCAAACTGAACAAAATGTTTAAAGAATGAAGTAGACAAGTCCTTACCACTTTGAGCCTCATAGCGAGAGAAGTCTGGTAGTTTTTGATGACTTGCGCCTCGTCGACGAAGATCGTAGTGAAGACATTCTGTTGTGACTCTGTCCAGCGATGAATAATGTTGTGGTCGCGACGAAAAGTCTGTAAACTTAATGTTGGTCACAAGTAATCAGTAATATTCATACATGATGAGGAACCACCATAACGCTATTGCGCATCAGCGTTCTGTCACGGATGTGCTGGCGTTCATGAAATCCTCCTTTGTAAAAGATGGGGACCAGTTTGCCACATCCAAACCTAGAACTTTCTTACATAAAGATTATAGGAAAACGATCCTACCGTTCAACTTCTGTTACCCAATGAGGGGTGACCGAGAGTGGGGCGATGACGAAGAACGGACCTTCACCCTTCTCAAACAAGCTCAGCATCACCGCAATTGCCTATAACTCATATATTTGAAATCATCGTATTTGTTTCAACGTAAACGAATTCGACAAAACAAAAAAACAGAATGCTCAAGCAAAAGCTAGCCGAATTTGCACCAGACATACAAACGAATGGTGACATCTCGCTTTATGTCCGAGACTTCTATTTCGTTGTAATATTCTATTCAAGGTAGAACAGCTGGAAGGATACCTGGCATGTCTTTCCTAGGCCCATTTCATCAGCATTGATCCCACCATGGCCATTTGTCTTCCATTCCAACATCTTTAGGCATCCTTCTCTTTGGAAATCGAATAGAGAAAGTCCTGAACAAGAATGCTTATATAAGCAAAAAAAACAATGCTACAAACCTTTTTTTTTCCATAATTTTTCGACTTTCGCCAAATCAGCGGTCATTTCCCACTAAAATGATTGAATGTGAAGTTTACATATATTTTAACAAAAGCGACACTAATAACACAATGAAACGTTGAAAAGGAAATCGAAAAGGTTTGTGAACAACTTTTTGACAGATCGAAATGAATTCCGGATTAATTTCAAAATATCAAAATATTGGCGCCGCTATATGCCAGGTCCCACGAGGATTACAGCAGTCCTTTAAGACTTTCAATCTTGCATGAAAATGGTGAGAATTTTTCTCTTTTGCGCAAGAAAGTCGTAAATTTGTGAAGTTCCGCAGTGACCTAGTTAAAACTATTTAACTAGTTAACTGTTTCAACCTTCTCTGTTTACTTCTGTACAGCTTTGTGTAGCTTCTTGCTTGTTCTAGAATTATGTAGTTATGTAACGGAATAATTCAAACACGAAAAAAACTGAGTTTCTTAGATATTTATTGTATATGCAATCTGTCTATTGTATTAATATCCATATTCCTTTTATTCTTTACTTGGATCACTTGATGACTGATTCGGTCGGTAGTCTGAGCTGACATTTTTTCGGCCGTTCGATTTCCCTTAGCTTTAAGAAGAACTGTTGGAGGCAGAATTAGCATCTTAGATCTAGGCATCTCAGCAGCAACTGGAAACAGATATGGTTTTACTTTAAGTATACTTATAGTAGCTGTCAATATTGAGCAACATTTTTGTCTGTCTAGTTGTGCTACCTAAATGTGTGTTTTTTTGCATACATAGTTTGTGAGAATCTGTGGGTATCCAACCCATTCGTAGATATTTCAACTCTGTCAGTGATGCCGGATTTTATGGAGCCGTAATGTTGTCTTTTATGCAAAACGCGACTGTTTCTAATATATAGTTCAAGAAACAACTCCACATCCCGAAAACGAAGCAACTTTTTAATACGGATAGTTACAATAGTTTTATTACTTTACTTACTGTAATATTTTGTTAATAGGTTGAAGCATCATTTATGTCATTCTATCATCCCATGTTTCGTATTCCAACTGGCCTTGTTCCCTTTTCTGCTTATTCGTAGAATGTAAAAGGAATATGGCAACGACACAACTTATACGTAGAACTTATGAGACCGATGGCATGCCAATACAGCTACGGAGACCATCATTGCTGTTGATCAGTGTTAGACATATCATCTGAATATGCCGGTGGAGCCAAACTCTATATATAGTGCAAAAATCATTGAATTATAACCGTAAATCTAGTTCGAAATACATGTAGCAATGAATTTTATCACATAAACCGAAAGAAGAAATTAAAATAGGCCTTCGGTTAGGAATATCAGATATGGAATCTATAATGCACGATTTGGAGAGAAACCGCTGGCTACCCCTACTTTGAAACTAAAACGGCAAAGTTCATGGACGATAATGTAAGCATGTGCAGAGTGAACATAGTCCATAGTGATGGACGGCTCGGCTCAATCAAACGGTGCCGGCCGTTCGGCCAAAGCTTGGCTCGGCAGCGGTTCGTTCTCGAATGAGCGGTGTCATCCAACTACAGTATTCAATAACTAGTTATATATTTATATATTGCAATGAATGTAATCGGATAATATGATATATATTGTTTAGGGTGCCGCATGGTCAGTACTAGAAATACATAAATACACCGTATCAGGCAACCGACTTTGAAAAAAGTTATCGAACAAATGAAAATCTTATAGGCAGCTTCCATTTTAATAAAAGGGCTCCCAGAACGACGCTTCCAGAGCAGTATCCTGGAGGGAAAGGTGTTACCTGAAAATGAACGAGTTTCCATCACGGCTCTCAGCGTCCTAAGGAAATGGGACAGAGCAAATTCAAATGGTGCAATCTTGATGCTCATACCGTTGCCTATTTTGTGAAGCAATTCATGTTAATTTATATATCATTGGAAAGGCAATAGCTCATTCTGAGCAAATGAGGTTTTTCGAATGATTCGGTTGAAGCTTTCCAAGGAAAACTAATTTTAACTTTAAAAAGAGAGTTCAGTCCTTTAACCCCACTGTCTCCGTTGGCGAGCCGTACCATTCATTTATATATAAACTGGTTCCTTCCAGGAAACGGCGCTGGAAACCTAGCTGTTGCAGCCGACTATAAATTTTGTAAGAAACTACGTTTACAGACTTTTATATTCATCATCTTTTTTTTGTAATATAGAGTATGAGTCGCTAGGATCCTAGAGGTTTTGCAACGAATTGTAAATCCAAAGAACCTTTTTCAATAAGGAGTAATGTACAAACTTACTAAAGTTACTGAAAATAACAGATTAGAACTTGATTTTCACGATGTGAACATATAGTAAGGTTTGTATCAATAACTAGGTTTCCAGTATACTGGGATAAGGCGGTGCTATAAAAAAAATAGAAAATCAGTGGATTGGGTTACATAAAAAGTTCATTCATGTGTATACAACTCCCCTATTCCACTTGGATACTGCAGAGGAACTGATCCCTTGTTACAGACTATAGTTATAGTCTCATAGTCAGCTGTCTGTAAAAAGGTCTTCGGGATTTTCAGCCAGGGTTACTGTAACTTGAACGGCAAAAGGTCAAAATAGTACAAATGAAAGAGTGTTAAAGCTACATTTAAATTTTTTTGTTTAGTTGATTCAGATTAAGATGAGTTTTAGAAGTTATTTGTTAATGAAAACGGAGCTAAAGAGTTTTAAAGACTAAACCGTAACTACTCCTTATTTGAAGGTAGAACTGCATTTATATATTGCTGGAGCAATTCGTTTCGAGACCATTTTGGATGTTTCTAGGTACATATTCACTTTCTAACATACCGAAATCTTCCGTTTAGGACCCGTGTAACTCCGATTAAAAAATTCAACAGTAGGGTTATTAACATCCATGTGTCCGTGTTAACGTAATCACCTCATCGCTTCCTGGGGCACCTACCTCACCCTGTAGTCGTACTTGTATTCAAAAAGCATTTATAGAATTGAGTATTGAAAAGAGCTTGTTAAACTAGTTAAAAACTTGATATTTAATATTCAACAAGTATTTCCCTAAATTTTTGGTGCCTCTAATAACAACAGCTGAAGTGCTACCGTAATCTGATCTGAGATGTCAAATATCCCTGTGAAATACATGAAATGTTAGACCTTTGATCCATTCTGAAGGAGATTTGTGAGGAGGCGCCGTCGCCGTCGCCGTCGTCGTTGTGTACAAGGCTTCATAGACAAGCTAAAAAAATTCTGTAAATTGGGTCTTGTAGAGAGGGATATTCTGACTTAAAGAGGGTCAAACGTCTGAATTTGTGGGAATGGGGACCATTGACAGAGTTTTTTTCTTTTTGAAATTATTTTTGAAGTTTGGGAGCGAGTAAAAGATTACTACGAAACGGAGGTGCTCTGAATAGGTTTTTATATTCAGGGATTGATTTCTTTTTAAATTGATGTAAATGAAGATCATTTCGAGTCACTTTGTTACACAAAAGTGTCATATCGGGTCATAATGGGGACATGATTGGTGCCGAGGGTTAGTAAGCTGGTGTGTAAAAAAAATCCTAAAACAGCCAAAATAGCCACTACTGTTGAAGAAGTAAAGGCAATGGTTGTAATTCATGAACCAGCCAATCTAGACAAAGGCGGCGCCAACTTACTGGTGAGTTCTCAATGAGCTCAGATCTGGGTAAGCGGTTAGTTTATAAGAATGAAGTACCCGTCCAGGTCCAGGAAAAATTTGAAAAACTGGCCGGCCTTTTCCCAGCCGTCACCAACCATTAAATTCTCACCGGCAAATGGTCTCCAAACTTTGTTTTAAAAGAAATTGATATGTAGTTCTGCTGTACATGAGGACAGTAAATATGTATAGTCAAGATTATATGGCCCTCTAGTTTTCGATGGTTCCAACCTAACGGATTTCAAGCTGTTCACTAACTTCGAGATTATATCATCATTTAATTACAATTAATTTAAACAACATTATTTATTCGAATGTATCTGGTCTAAAACAGCATAGGCATTACTCATATCAATCTTTCTCTTTCGTGGTTTGAACATATTTTCTGCTCTCTTTGGTTTGATCAGAGCAATTGGACTACTTTGGGGATTTTCCGGATTTTCGGCTTTGGTAACGATAGTCGGGTTGCCTTCTGCTTCAACCGTGACTTTGGCTTCCTTCTTTGGTGAGAGTACCGTGTGGGAAGTGGGCCTGGTTACAGGTTCTTCTGTAGCTTCGGTGGCAGAGGTTTTTGAGCTGAAATCTCATTATTAGCCTAAATATGATTTTGTGCAAACACTCGATTTTAGGTATCCGCTGTGAAAACACCGCTGACTGATTTTGCAGTCCCGTTCAATCCTTATTTTTTGTGGCTTTAACATATGGATATTTTATGGTTTGTACCAAAAGCTAGGTTTCCAGTATTCTTTGGAGAAGCGGTGTTAAATAATATGGATGGATTAGCGGTGGCTACAATAGTACATTCATTCAAATATAAAACCGCTGCTCTCTAGGGTACGGCGCTGAAACCTATTATTGAATACTCAGAAAAAAGGTAAAATGGTAATAGAAAACTGTCCTATACCGTATAGGACAGTTTTCTATTATAGCTCTCAAAATACCTGCTATCTACTGGTTGATTTGTACTGTGGGATAAATCCAATGTTGAAGGTGGTGTCTCCAAGGAATCGCTGAGAGTGTGCTGAGGAAGTTGCTAAAATAACTTGCATTACGTATTGGTTTCAGCGTTCAGTAATTCCTCCTTTTCGTAACCAATTCTAAGCCAAATTTAGATTGCTCATTATCCTGAGAAGTAGAGTTATGCTGTTGAGCCCGTAAAAAAGAACCCCCGCTCGAATTTCAAGTTCAACGCCCGAAATCCCGTTTTTGCCAAAACCCGGGATTGCGTTAAACGAGCCAAAACACCCAGTTCTAATGAGTAGAGTTACCTCAGGAATAGCCGTTCTCTAAAACGAACCTCATTGTTAGTCGAGTCAGTTTCCATAGTTTCATATTGCACCAAGAAGTTATTCTCAACATTTTCCAGAATAGGAGGTGGCTTCTCTAGAGTTTCGGTGGAATGATACTGGAAAAACAACATTTATTAGAAGTTTTCAAAATCTCTTTGAATACTCTCAAGAACATTTGGTTGTCAGTTTTACATATAAACAAGTGGTAATCAAATGGGTGTGATATATATATATATATATATAAACTATTGTGTTTAGAAAAACAGTAAAGGTTGTGAACTAATCACGTATTAGTTCTAAACATTGGAAGCTCACAGAATTGGTTTTATCTTATTTGAAACCTTCAAACACGCCTGGGCCAAAGCTGAAAATTTGTAAATCAGGAATTTTTTGCGGAACCCCCCATTTGTTAACATTTCAACAACAAAACAATTTGCCTCGCTCACGGTCGCGTTGGGTAAGCGTATTCCTTATACGAATCTTCAACATTTACAAGCAATTTGCGAATCACCCTTGTATGAGGGTTCAATTTTTTTTTCGGAACCTCCATTTGTCAGAAATGTGACGTCGACTCACATTAGTCCAGGCCTGCCTTCAAACTAAATCTACCTCAAATCTAGATTCCTCCGACTGAGGTTCAGGCTCATGTACGTCGAAGCTGTTTACAAATGCCGACAGTTCTCTCAACACATCTTCTTCTGTTTCGAAATCGTAGCACTGTAAATGAGTAGTATAAGCGATTTACAAGATAAATGAACAGTAAGACGTACAATATAATAGTTTATTAGCAGGGCAAAAACTTTTCCTTATTGGAATCAACTTAAAAAAAGAAACCCATTGCATATGCAAGTTTGATAAAGTATGGATATTCGATTGGGGGTGGGAGTCCCCAAAGTTCCAATACAAATTGTGCATAGTAGAGTTGAGCATTTGGGCTCGTTATATGGGAACCCGATGTTTAAAAAAATCTCTTCGAATATCTAGTTTGGACTGGTTTTCTTCGCACCGAGTCTCCTAAGTCTAGTTCAGATTGCTACATGTTCAAAAATATTTAAAAAAAAAAACTCACGTCATCTTGAATTGTGTTTGCTATTTTCGCTATCTTTGTTGATAGACCGACCATTTTATCGTCCGTTCTAACGGGATGGCTAAGAAATCGACGATTTTGCTTCTTAAACCCTTCTGAAAAAATTAAGGTAAATGTTTTATCCGAATGACTTTATACCTCTTGAATCGTCCAGATTATCAGAAATAGATTCTGTAAATAAGGAGGAGTTTGACGGAACTTGGTTAACTGATCTGAAATGCATGACATAAGACTGCAAAACGAAACTATAGTTTGTATCAAGAGCTAGGTTTCCAAGGCAGTATCCTGTAGAGAGGCGGTGTTGATAAAATGAAGGCAGTTCGGCAGAAACGGCTTTCAATCAACCGGTTTTCCATTCATTTGCTTTTAACAACACATATTTTGAGAAAGTGAGCTAGAAACCTAGCCCTTCAGGCCTTAAAATTTCGTCACCTGGCCAGGACGGGCCGGCCCGAAGCCCGGCCCCCTGTGCTTACTCACTCATTTCTGCTTATATCCACTTGTCCTTGTTTATTAACCTGTCCTGGAGGTGGATTCACTACAACTGGCGGAACATTCTGGGCTTCGTGGTATGTCAGGTTCTGTAGGTGAGGGCGTGCATGAAGTGGAAGCTGGAAATGAAGTTTCAGCAGTTTTCAGGGGCAGATTTTTCGAGTTTAGGCAGAGGCCCAAAATTTTTGAATCGGGCCGGCACATTTCCATAACTGCCCGCTTGTGACATCCTCATATAAACAGGAATGAATTCAGGAATTTGTCCATCAAATATGAATCCTATGAATTGGGATAGTTTTTACAGGTCCCGCATAATAAAACCGGTGACTAACCCTTTTTCGTTTTGACGGCATTGGATGTTCCGATAAACTGATCTGCTGAATAGATGGAGTGCTGGCAGCCCTAGAGAAGTCAACGGTTTCAGTTGATGATGAGGAGCTAAAAATACCGAGTGACTGACGTATTTTTAAAAATGTTATAATCAAATCTGTTTGTCAATATTCAGAAATATTGTACTTAAGCTACTTGGACCTTATTCACTCTGGTATATGATATACCGTAATTAAGGCCAGAATAGCATCTTCATCCTATTTCGTTCGCTCTGGATGAATTACATTGGCGGCAAAGCATTTCAAAATGAGCAGCGGTTTAAAAATGTATATTTTCACCTGTCCATTTAAAAGACTTTGAATGACAGATAAAAACAGTTCGAACTATGTTTTTACAGTTTTACAAAGTGATTTTATTACCTGCTTGGGATATTCGCTGCTTTGAAGCATTCATTATATTCCATAGCCAAAGCAAAGAATCTTGTAGCATAATGAAGATGACCAGCAGCATTTGTAGTATCGCCAAATTTTATGAAATCCTGTAAAGAGAATGCTTTATTCGAAATCCGGGAGCATCACTCTATTGGTTTTCTTGATATTTTGACCAGACACTTCCGTAAAATTGTAAAAATGTAAGATTTTTGAACAACTATTTAGGAGCTTCAAATACTGAGTGTACTCACGTTCACTATTTCATCCAAATGCTTATCTCGAACTGTGTGTTCAATTGAAGTGACTTTGCGGTGCAGTTTAGCTTCCCTCGCAAAGCTATTCGCCGATTCGGGAAACTAAAACACGTTGTGTGATTAATTAGTCTAAAGTATAACAGCATATTGTTTCCAGTACCAAGATGTTTGCATATTTTTTAATGCAATTTTGTATTCAATTTACTATAATTTAAATGTTTAAAAGAATGTTCATTAGTGACCAACCTGTCTTCGCTTTAGATAGCTAAGGACCAATAGATCCACTGTGCGAAGATTCTCAATCAACATTCCACGGGGATATATATGGAAGGTTATTGCCTTGTAGGACCTGTAAATATTAATTAATTAAAGTGAGAAATTTGTTTGCTAAATGTACAATCGAATAGTAAATAAACAAATAACTATATCATTTTATGACCTGGACAGCGTTAGTAGGAGCCAGAACCAGCTCAGAGTGCTTTAGTATGTGATTAACGTTAATGATGTCAAAACTGATGAAGTAATTTATATCATTATTCCATTAATGAGAAAGATAACTTAGTAAGGATTTAACAAAAGCAGAGAAAAAAGTAAACGGTTGACCACAAAGCTGACACACCCGAGCCTAAATGGTGTATGTTGGCGCCTGCGGCGCCAACCTGCACCTATGCTCAGTAATAAAATATGTATTACTGATAAGTAAAAGTACGACAAATGTGATATTCTGATTGTCTAAATGAATAATTTTGTAAACAAATTGACAATGGGAAATATGGTTTGAATTTTTCTTCTTACGGTCGCCTACGAAATACGTGGTTTGGAACATTTTCGCAATGACGACAATAGTAATATTTTGGGTGATCAACTGTTTTTTTAAAATTTTGTTCATCTTTTATTATTTATTTTCTGTATTTAATTAATATTAATGTTTACAGGTTTCCTTTACGACCCAAACTATGGCTAAATACTGCTTGAGTAAGTTGAATAGCGTCTATATATATAGTGATTCATTGTAGAAAAGGCCAGCAAACGTGTCAGCTGTGCCAAGCGGTACAAGATTGAAAAGAAAGTGAAGGATCACAATAAGAAAGTCAAGAAGGAGGCAAAGAAAGCAGGTTCGGTATAATTTTTGACGTTTTTATTGATATCATTCCAGATAAGCATGGAAAGAAGAAGGGGCCTAAGCCAATCACGGTCCCAAAGTCATGCCCATTCAAAGAAGAAATCCTCCTAGAAGCTGAACAGCAGCGTGAGAAAATCAAGGTTCAACAAGAACAGCGCAGGGTATAGAATATAGTAATGAGTTAATTTATCTGTTATATTCAGGAAGCTCAGCTCCAATCCAGAGCTGAGAAAAGAAAAATGACTGTTCCAATGGATTTGGAATCACTGACAGCCAAAGCAGCTAAGCAGGTGATTACAACTGACGAGCCATTCGAATGACATGACTCTGAAACTTGCCATATAGAATTTTACAATACTATATCCGATTTCTTCGCTGGGTACTCCACCAGCTTTTTTGTCACATGTTTACAGTTGCCATTCATAAGCATTTCAAGCGTAACCTTTTTCATAATCTTCGAGCGATCACTTGTGCAATTATGGATAATGAGTTGTTGCATCGTTGCGCAGAGTTTCGCTGAAGTTATGAAATGTTCTCATTTGGCAAGAGTTTCACCCAACGTGTTTAGTGGACTGACTCATTTGCAATCGTGGCATTATTTTGGTTCATCTAAAATTATTCCAGGCTACCGATTTCGCCAAAAAACAGGGAGAAGTTTCTGCTGAGAAGTTCAACACGATGGATGACAAGACAATCAAGGCATATGCCTCTGAAGTGCGGAAGACGATTGAAACTGCCGATATTATTATCCAGGTAACATTGGTTACCTAACTTGATCAGTAATAATTAAACAGGTTCTTGATGCACGCGATCCATTGGGAAGCAGGAGTGCTTCTGTTGAGGACCAAGTCATCAAGGGCGGGAAGAGACTCGTTCTACTTCTCAACAAGGTTACACATTATTTATTGCCTTGCTCATGGCTATTTTTTAGATTGATCTTGTTCCGAAAGAAAATGTTCAGAAGTGGCTGACATATCTTCGTGGACAACTTCCAACCATTGCCTTCAAGGCTAGTACACAGGAGCAGAAGAACAATATTGTACCACAGAATAGTTGTACGTTTGTGATACGCAATTTTAGGGTCGTTTCAACAGTTCGAACACACATAACACCGCATCTGCCAAATGTATCGGTGCTGATCTTGTTATGAAGCTGTTAGGAAATTATTGTCGCAATAAGGATATCAAAACCAGCATCCGTGTTGGCGTTGTCGGTAAATTTATCTTCTGTAATTATTATTCTCCGCCTTTTAGGTTTTCCGAATGTGGGAAAAAGCAGTGTGATCAACAGTTTGAAGCGTAGAAGAGCTTGCAACGTTGGAGCCATGCCTGGAATTACCAAGTATGTATATTCTTATCCCATGCAACTTATTTTTGACTCTAGGGAAATTCAAGAAATCGAGTTGGACAAAAATATTCGTCTGCTGGATTCTCCTGGTGTAGTACTTTTGAGTACCAAGGACATGGACCCAATTGAGGTGGATCCTGCTTAGTAGTTTAATAGGTCTGTACTTTGGTTTAGGTGGCTTTGAAGAACGCCGTCCGTGTTGATTCATTGTTGGATCCCATTGCACCTGTGCACGCCATTCTCAGAAGATGCAGCAAAGATATGGTGTG
Source organism: Phasmarhabditis papillosa (assembly GCA_034691345.1). NCBI lineage: Eukaryota > Metazoa > Nematoda > Chromadorea > Rhabditida > Rhabditidae > Pellioditis > Pellioditis papillosa. The sequence goes on from JAQGAV010001254.1 coordinate 14,127, forward strand.
TCTGTATATTGTTGTTTATCTATACATTCATTTTCAGCTAATGTTGCACTACACTATTGCTGACTTCACATCAGTCGATCAGTTCCTAGCCTTCCTTGCCAGAAAGTTAGGTAGACTGCGTAAGGGAGCCAGACCTGACTTAAATGCTGCCGCCAAGCATGTAAGTCGTTCTTTTATCGTTTTGTTTTGAGTTGATTTTATATACAGGTGTTGAATGATTGGAATAGCGGCCGCCTTCGATACTACACTCATCCACCAGAGGAGAAACGAGCTGATCTACCTGTCTCTGCAGAAATTGTTTCGCAATTCAGTAAGGAGTTCGATCTCGATGCTCTTCTTGACGAACAAAATGCTGTCATGGAAGGTGGGCGATTATTTATTTCGAGACGGATATTGTTTCATATAAATGAAACATTCCCATCAACGGGTTTCAATCGTATAATACGATACGATGCAACACTGCTTGTGCAATTACTTTTGTTGAGCATCATGCCTTCCGCTGCCGTCAATATACTTCTAGAGAATATCCTAATTTTTTTTAATTTCTAGGTATTCCTATGGAAGATGCTTCCGAGTCGGCTCCTGTTCCATCCGACGAGGACGACGAAGAAGAAGACACTATGGAAACTGATGATAAGGGTAGATATATAATATCAAATGCCATTAATGACTTATTTTAGATGCATCAACCACTGTGACGAGTGGGCGTAAAAAGAAAGCAGCCGAAGAGGAAGAAGAAAAGGATATTATTCCAGAAAATCTGCAAATTGATGGAAATGTGCAGTTAAATAGATTTATAAAGAAAGCCGTGAAGAGTCAAAAGAAGAAGCAGCGCAAAACAGGTATGCTTTGGAACACTTGTAGCTATCGATATGCCAATTTATTTATTTGAATGTTATTTTTACAGAGAAACGCGCTGAAGCATTGGCAGAAGATATGGATCTGACCAACCTCTAATCAACTCGAGAACATTTTATAAATTATATATGATGTAGTTTATTTTCTGACTTTTCCATTCATTTGTTATCCTTTGTTGTTGATTTTATTTGTTTCGTTTGATTTTCCTTTGAACTATGATTTTGTTATTTGTTGCCAGTTGATAATAAATTATATTCATATGCTTTGTTTGGTTTGGTATCGTTTCAGGATAGGATTTATGTCGCTGCGATGATCAGTGTTTTTCTATATGGAAACAATACCCGGTGTCGGGATTTTAGACACTAAACTACGTTACTTTAGGACGAAGTTTATTCGTGAATGTCCGCATCCGTATTTCGTATTATATCCGTCCGGGCTCGCATATGGGTCGCAGCGGGTCAACGTTAATCTTCTATGCTATACCATGGAGTAGTCGGCACGTTGCACTGGTAGAAAATGTATCCTTGGTTTCCAAGAGTATGTAACAGTCTTTTTCTAGCTGCTTACATTGTAGGTAATAATTATTATTGCCGAGTGAGGGCTCATATCGGACGGTGCACTTTCCTGTGATAGCATCCAACACACATGTCAAGTTGGGTACGAAGCGACAAGTTTAACACGGAATTTTTTTCTATCGTTCTAAGTTTTCTTTGATTTTTCTTCTGCAAAATAGTTCTATACCTCACTGTTGAAGTTCTGAAACGAAAATTGTAAACACGGTAAATATGATGTGAGCAAAGTACGTTTCAAGAGTTCTCAAACGGGCCGGCCCAAAATGTTCAGAATTCTTCGGCCCGGGACAGAATGGGAAGTTTAGCCTGTGCGTTGATCAATAAGGTCAAACCTTTGGCCAAAAGCTCCATACCTTGCAGCATGGGTGGCAAAAGTGCGGGCCAAACTGGGGTGTCCTGGGCCGGGCCGAACTTTTGAGAAAAGAGGGCGGCCCGTGTCGGCCCTCACTTTCTATACGATCAATAATGCAAGGGGAACTATACCGACCAATGTTACTCAGGCAAACTCTATTTTTCAAAAAAAAAAAAAAAACCTAGAGTCCTTTATATAACAACATAGCCAAGTTTCGTCAACTATAGCTTGCAAGGTTTTATGCTTTTGTTGGCCTTTTAAAGGCTATACATGGGAAGAAAGGGAATTTCATAAATAGTTCATATAATAAACATGATATATAACATCACATTTTAATAGTTCAATATTACGATGGATTGGTCACAGAATGCCCTTTAGGCAGATCTCTCTCTCTCATCGGGAAGGGCAGGGCCTTGACGGGCTTTCCGTGAGAGGTCTGCCTCTAGGTAACCCGAGATCACTGAAGCGGACCTGTTGAATCCATTAAAGCTTTCACAGGTTACCCAGTGGCGTGTAATAAAATCTAATATTGAAACCCGTATTGAATGGATGATACGACGAAGAATAATAATAATGGATAATATAAAAGATTTAAATGAATAAACTATGAATATTTAAGAAAATTACATTTAATAAACAAAAAACGACTTCGTAGATTTATATAGTGAAAAAGAAGAGTGGATTGAGGAATGGCTAATAAAAGTCTATATACACGACTAGTTCTCGAATAAATGAATATAAGTTTTAGTGGCACGTGTCATTATTTTAGGAATGCTATCTAAGAGGCTATTTTTGGTGCGTCTTGGGTAGAAGAGGAGTGATACCATTTAAAGGGGGTATACAGGAAGGTCAACGATTGGTGAGGGGGGTTGCAGTTTCAGGGCTTCTTTGCTTATCCAGAGCAGCTTCTCGGGATGCGGTAAGCTGCTATTTATGCTTACTGCACGGCTATTTCCACACTGCTCTGTGAGCTTAGGGACACGCGATCTGCATCCTCTGGTGATGTCTTGTAGGAATCTTCCTGAAACTAAAGTCAATTTATATATTTAATATCAGGAATTTATGGTTTATGGTTAGATTGGCCTGCAATACTAAATAACTATGAGTTAGTCTTACAAAATTGTAACGCTTCACAAGTTTTTAAATGTTTTAGGTATTTTCTACTTTTCCATACAATTCTTTGAAATCAACAACATATTTGATTCATGTTAACACACCTGAAACCCGGATTCGGGACTCTCCACCTCTTCGAGGGTAGTATGGGGGATAGGTGAGTTGAGCTGAGGAGCTGCACGATGTTTGCCACCGGAGCCTCGGATGGATACGCCGGCTAGACAGTCTGGCCGGGAAGGGGCGAGTGAGGCGGGCCGGGTTGGCATCTGAATATAGTAAATTTAAAAGAATAGTTTTAGAATATTATTGATTTTGGAGAATGCTAACTTTCCTGGAATTTCCCAGAAATGAGATTAAGTTTTGTTGTACTTAGTAAAACCATTTAATTGTATGTTGTATTTGAAAATTATGTTTTTAGAAAAGTGTTCGGAATGAACCTACGGAAGTCAATATAGTTTAACACTAACCTTATTTGCAAAAAATTTAGAGAACTTGTTGAAGTAGCTGAAGGGTTTGCCTTCTCGGCTCTCCGAGGGCTCTTCTGGTTCCTCGGGAGGAGTGGTGGGTGAGATGAAGCACGGATTGGCCACACAGGTGGAGAAGTCGCTCGCGGATGAGGTTGGCATGTCTGCGGTTGGAGTACAGGCGCCGAAGGTGAGCTTGGAGAACTCGGTGGATGGTGAGGGTAGGTCCTCTGGTAGCGCTCTAAAAGTAACTCAGGGTTACTATTATTGTTTTCCGCAGTTTCCAGATGATGTTTGCAAGGTTTCCTAGAAATTTTCAAATATTTTGATCTTCAGAGTCTAAAGAAGCTGCGAAAGTGTCTAATTTTTCGTTGTTAGCTATAAATATAGTAACAAACCTGTTTGGCTTCAGACCAAGTCCGAGTGCTCTAGGACGATCCAGTGATGAGACTGGAGCTGGTGGAGCGGATTCCATTCCTCGTTTTCCATTTTCATTCAGTCGAATTGAGGATATTGACTCGAACTTGGGCTCCATGTAAACGCAATGAGCGGAAGCTGACTTCGGCACTTTTGCTGGGCAACCGTGCAAGTCCAGAAGTTCTGGTCTAGGCTAAAAATGGTCCATATTGATGAGTTCATAGAAGATTATTTTATTTGCTTCTTGGGTGTTCGAAAGTTTTGAAATTTGTCCACTGCCTACTACTTAATTTTGAGACGACCTGATGGCCTAGCCAATAAATCATTTTACCCAGAAACAATTCGTCGATTGTCAGTCGAGCCTGGTCGAAGCCAAAATTCTTAAAGTTTTCCCTCGGCCGGACCCTGCTCATTGAGTAGTCTGATCAACAGTGGCTTATATTTACCTCAGTGATTGCCTCTTTGATATCTTTCTTTTCCTGATTCTTCTTGAATGTCTTTGGATCCAGAATATTTCTGTGAATAAGAACATTCTCGTATTCCAACAACTGACCCATGAAGTTAAAGTTCGGTGAGATAGTGTTTCTCTTTGATTTTACAAACCTGCAACAGTTAATTATACTATATTAATATTTCTATTATCTTATTATTATGTAATTTTATAACATTTATTTGTTGGTCCCCAACTATAGCTGTTTCTTGTTGTGATTTTAATTCCTCGAACTACGTTGTCATATATCCTTGGTACGTAAACGTTGTTGGTCACTTAACCAAATTGCTTTCTTCTTATTATATTTATAAATAAAACTACAAACAATAATCCCCCATATCGCTAAAAAAACACCCACAAATTTAATGTTTAAGCGAGTTTGTAGTTGTTACCCTGATTTCTGTAAAAAGAGAGAGTCTTGCTTTTTGAGATTCTAAACTTAGCTGCAGCCGCTGGAGGTTGCCTTGGTAACCTGCAGTAGCTGGCCTGAGTCATTTTCGAGTGATTATAAGTTAGAATCACGCCCCAGCGCTAATTCCAGTAATTCAACTAATTTTAGACCTTTAATGGAGCGAAAACAAACTGAAGCTGATGCATAGGCAACGATTTAGATGATATCAAATATCAGGAGCATTTTGGGTGATCAGGTACAAATCGGGATGGCAGTGGGAACGTTTTTCTTGGACCGGTACTCGAATTCACGGAATGGTCCGGACCCGCGGATAGCCAACATTCCGTGATTCCTACAGAACCTAAGTTTCCGATATATTTTGAAACTCACTCATAGGCGTCATCGCAGCACAATTGCATGTGTCTCATAACGTAAGAAATAGCCAAAGTTGGACTCCGCGAGATTCCAGCAAGGCAATGGATAAGCACGCATTGATTCTGGCAACGAACCTTTTCTAAAATGGGAGAATTCATTTTGAATTAACTTTTTAGAGTGAGTTTAGGTTTAAGCAATACAAGCAAGTCACCAGGACTCGAAAATTTTTATAGGAGGACCAGCCCGGGTAGGGTCAACCCATCCTGAACGGAAGAAAATAGTATGCATGTGTGCCCTATCAAGAAAGTTTTGTTTTAAGAAGAGTCTTGATCCAATATACAAATGTTTACAACTGTTTCAAAACGCTTGCATTAGTCAGCAAAGTTGATAAGGCGGACTAATAATAATGTTCAACTAATGATAAATGATGGAAACTTCTCTTCTAACGATCAATACCGTATATTATTATAAAGGACTAAACAACAAAAGGTCCCAAAACGAACCTAAGAACTCCCAGGCCTTCTCGAAAAACGGCGAAAGCTTCTCTTTGTAGGTGTCATTGATTGGTATTCTCATAAAGTTTTCGCTGTCGATTTGGGCTGCCCTGGGGCATTGAATCGACAGATTAATCACATAAGTGATTCCAAGACGCTGAAATCACGGGTTACTGTATGATTTTAAAGTTTTTTAGATCAGGGCGCGGTTATTACAACCAATATTTCACGCCATTTCGTTATTTTTTTCTTCCCAAAACCAATCCCATTATTTGAAAATCGAAAAAAACCACAATATGTCGGGGCGGTATGTGATTGTTTCGTTTTGGGGCGCGTTTTCAACGTGATTCAGTCGCGACGCGCTCCACTGATGATAAATACAGTATCTAGATGACAGATGACTGCCATCTGTGTTGATTCAGATCAAAAACAAGTAATTAGAAGTACAAAGTTTAGTCATTAAATGTAGGAGTGGGAATTTCAAAGACCGGGTCAACAAATTTTTTACACGGCCTGGACTCGTTTCCTGATTATATGTGAACTGATTGAGTTCTATTCAAGATGGTGTCCTTTGATACTTTGTATTTTCGATGACTTTGGGTCTAGATCAAATTGGGGCGCGGCAACAACTTTTCAATTCATAATCGTGTTGGCCCGAATTTACAGAGAAAAGTTTGTTTGGTTTTCAAAATTGGCGCAGCTTTGGCGTCATTCGGCCCTAGTTATCGGTCAGGTGGGTCTGAGGTTCGCGGGAGTTCGACTGAGTCACCGAAACGACCAAAGAGATCACGTGAGCCGAGTCAGATACGGACGGATTGATAAACAGGTTAAAGTGATAGAAATATCGATCGATATATTTAATAATAGTTGTGAATTAATAAAAATAGTAGAATATGAACTAACCTTCATCGACTCCGCGTCCAGAGCATCTTGTTGACTTCCCAGATATAAGAATGGAAGGATCTAAAAATATAGAGTTGACTTTGATTCAGCTGATATAAATTTTATGACGGGGTCTCAAAATTGGCCCGGGCCGTGTCGACTACATTTTCCGCTGGCCCGGCCCTGCCCGTACAAGAACCTCGATTTGATGTTGAACTTTCGCTCTAAATACACTTTAACACAATACACACAAAGTTCCCGATGAATTGTTTTGAAATATAAAACCAATGTTTATTTTCGGCTTCATCGTAGTAGTCATGCCCAGCATCAAACCAGACAGTACCCATAAAAAGTCTAAAATTACCTGGGTGGGGCCCTCCTGTACGGGTTTTTGCGACAAATCTGGTTCAGATACCGAAATTGGAAGTCTGTTCATAGTCTCGCCCTCGCACAGTTGAGGGAAGGTCGATTTGAAACCGTTGAAGCCGCCTGAAACATTACAAATTAGTACAATTTAGGCCTAAATAATGAAACTTTTGAAGGACTGTGAGGGATTTTTTTGGGTGATGCAGTCCTTTAAACTAGACTGGTAGCGCGGTATGGTATAACTTATTTGTAAGCTTGGGAAAAAGTGTTCCGGAAATTTTTGAAGCGAAATCTATCACTAAACGTTGCTCACTTAATAATTACATCACCAAATTATTCATCGTTTCCCAATAAATTTCAAAATTACAAGTGTTTCACACGTTTTCTGGGCCCCTTGTCAAAGATAGAGTCTATCAAAAATATGATTACCACCAGGGAGGAAAGATCGGCCTCGTAGTTGATAAGACAATTATACAATTAATACAAAACATAAAAATAAAAATGAATTTTAATAATAGTTAAGTAATAAAACAAATATAGATATATTTGTTGACTCCTTCAGTTCGCTAGACACGTACTACTCATAGTGTATCGGCCAAAGAGGTCTATATTTATGAAATTAAATTGATTCAATAGCAATGTAAACTGTTTGTCGAGAGTGTCTGTTTGAATGAACTTGCTATCAATAACAAAAAGTTTAATAATATGACTCATTGTGACTGTAAACTCGCTCTAGTGACAAAATATGCGCCAATCTGAATTGCATGGTAGACGCAAGTTGTTGGCAAAAGGCCAAAAGTTCAAATGGTACCAGGCAGAGCTGCTTATCCGGCCGTCGCGGCCCGGCCTGGGTTTCAAAATTTCAGGCTGGGCCGGTAACCAGCTCTGGTACCAGGAAACCAAGCAATCAGGTAAAATGTAACTGCATAAACTGTATTCTGTATCAAGAGCTTGGTTGTAAGCGCGGTATCATGGAGAGAGGTGTGTTTGATTAAAGTGAGTATACTTTTAAGAATAGACTACCAATCCACCGAGCTACCATTCATTTACATATAACACCGAGGAAACTGTGCTGGAAACATGGCTCTTGATATTTACTGACACTCCATCATTGGAATTAGTGTTTATAGAGTTAATTTTGAATTTTTTTATTCCCAGACATCTTTAAAATATAAAGTTTAAATGTTTTCAAATTGTATAGTCATATAACCACAATGTACTCGTTGGCATGCCGTGAGCTCCTGGCAGGTTGAATTTGAGGTATTGTGAAAGACTTTGTGTGTTTACCTAGTACCACAAGTCCAAAGTTCGAGCAAACTAACAAAACTATTAACAAAAATAGTAAAGAAAATAAAGCTTTATAAGCTGAATTACCAAGCAAATAAGAACATTTGTTATCTTTAAAAGAAGTCTCAAATC
>JAQGAV010001255.1:0-22313 GCA_034691345.1 Phasmarhabditis papillosa
ATATATATATATATATATATGTTTATATATTCCGTTATAGGCAATAAACGTGGAATAACGTCGAAAATGAAATATAGAAGGAGTTCTTCTTATGAGGTTAGCATTTTCACTATATTTTTCTCATTTGGCTAATAATAATTGAAATATAATATGTTGGCAGTCTATCAAGTAGTTTTCATTGTAATGCATCTGTATTTCAGAAGCTTTCGGCCTCTAAGTCTAAGTCGAAGTCGAATACAACGCCATCAGAAACATCTTCATCGTTTGGCAACGTTTATGAGATATGGATAGCTAACGCGAATAGGGAGTGCAGTGCCCAGTCGACCTGTATCAATTCCTTGCTGAAGTTGACCAATTATGCTGGTACATTTGTAAGTATTTGAACAATTTCTTAAAGGGTTTCCTGGCCTCTTGACGGAGTATGGTCTGTCCTAACTTTTAGCGGTCCTCGGGATGCTACCTACATACGCATTCGTAAAAAGACTTGCAGTCTAATCGTGGGTAAAAACTGTAGTATTGTTTGAGGAATCAGCTAGGCCAAGTGTGATTTTTTTTTAAATGCTGGCCAATTGCCCTGAATCCCGGCCCGCGAACCGGAATAACTGTTATCGTTTTACACCTAAGCTAGGATATTAAAATCTGTTGTTTGTGCTATAAAATCAGAGTAGATTTCTTTCAGATCAACAGACTCTGAACACGGTTAAAATTTTCAATCTTAAAAATTTGGTCGTGTTTGCATACTTGCAAATACCTAAATTCTCACAACTTTGTTTCAGACTTCGTTCTCTAAGAACGTTAAATCGGCATTAAAGGGAACAAAAACCGTTCAAGGAATAAACATGTATCGCACAGAGCATACAAAGGTATTATATTGTTAAAGTTTTACTAAATATGATTGTTTTCAGATAGAAGGCGGCCGTCTAGTCTCGCTCTGTGTTATTAAACAATCTTGTATAAATAGTATGGTGGGCGAAATTCGCAGAATCTTGATGAATGCTGACAGTCGGAAAGTCGTTATTGCTACATTAAAAGGTAAGTAGAATTGAAACCATATTATTGGTGTGAAAGGGGCAGGTGGTTATTTATAGTTCAACTAGATCTAGTTCAACTGGCTTTCCTTGGAAGTATTTAACCGTTTTTTTGACCTGGTAGGGGTTACTTTCGAAGTTAATCTGGGAAGACGTAATTTGATACATTTTGTGATTATAATTTTTACAGGCGCGTTCGATTCGGAGGTACTCTACGCTGAAACTGTCAAAATGGCTTCCGAAATTGGAAAATTGAATAATTGCGAGCTTCGAGACGAGGACCGGGAAGTCCGGATGAAGATTGAGATCATGAAACAGCGGCAGAGTAAGACTTTACATTCGTATTCCCGGAACCATGAACCTCGAAGCTTCATACAATGTATTATTGCAGCGTACCAAAGAAGTATGGTAGCTCCTGCGCCAAAACCCGCTCCTACTCCACGCGCTCGTCTCACAAATTCATCAATTCATGGTAGGAATTAGCATTTAATGAATTTCTAATATGATTTGTACTGGTACTTGATTTACGGGTACTCCAGATCTCAAAGTGAAAATTTTGCTTAATTTTTGTCCATCAAGATATAAGTGATCATCTTGTGTTTAGGTTCGAGAGTCATAGCCCCATCGTCTGGTTTATCTGGTGCAGGAAGTCAAATGGTCCCCGTTCAGTAAGTGTAATGCAATATTAATGCAAACTTATTACACTTTCCTTTAAAGTTGAATATTTATGCCTTGAGATAACTTTTTGCTACTTTCTGCCCAATTTGAGTTTTTACCTACTTGAGAACTTTTGGAAACCAAATGACTTTCCAGCTTGGATGACGGAAATTTTATTAATTTTTCAGTCCCATGCTTACTGGCAACCGTAACTATGCAGCAAAACCAACATAGCAGACAAAATAATCTATTTTCAGAATCGCGTCTTTTCCGCTACTCAGGTTGCCAAAATTATGAGTGTCCTGGGTCATAGAGCCAGAAATACTTCGCGGCGTCATAAGTTTTGCGATAGTGTGGATCCGTATGTATGCAGATTAAAACTTAACGGTTAGTTATTAACAATAAATATTGTGCCGTAAGCTATATCAATAAAGATGAGGTGGCATTACGATGGGCCTGGTCGTAGGCCGACTTTTCTCAAAGAGGTCCGCAATATAAAAACGGAAAAAGGTCAAGAAACATCTATGGAACTTTGATAGTGTTCTGGGCCAGTGCCCTTTTTGCTAAAATGTAGGAAATGTTATGGGCCGCGAATTTTTTCTTGCATTTTATGGTTTTTCCCCACCCCCATAAAGTTTCGAGAAAGTTTCGAAAATTGGGTTATTATTTGCAGACAATGGTGATAGAAATAGGACAGAAGAACTGAAATTGATTCTTCAAAGGAGACTGAGTTTCAGAATGGTTGAAGGTGTGGTGAGTGGTTTTGATACTCCATATCCACCATCCACTGCTAATCCATATTTCTGAAAGATTACGGCAGTCTCATATTTTAGTTTAAATTGTGTATTCTAATATAACCGATGATATACACATTTGCAGTTTTCGTTGTTTGCGGTGTATTATTAGTCAATAAATGATAACATTTCAGACGGAGGTCTACAAACACGATAAAACTCCTGTACATATGCCTTCACTTTCGTTAAATGATTTCAAAAGACAAGTACAGGACTATCGGTTATTGTTGAATGACACTGAACTGTAAGTTTTTACTTTATTATTAGTTATGTTGTATAACACTTGTTCCGATGAGCCATTTGGTGAAGATTGATACCCTTCTTCTTTTTTTGTGAATTTAACACACATTTTAGGAAAGTCATGTTGTCGAAGGTGTTTGAAGAAGAACAAGGAATTTGGGACCATTACATAGAAAAAGGAACAGAAATTGAGCAAAAATTCAGACCGTCTACCTCATTTCACCGCCTCTACCATGTAAGAACTTGATTTTTGTATTGTGTTTTCCAATTTGAACATCGCCAACAGTATGCAATTATGAATTCCTCACAAAATTTCTTTCATTTTTCTATTTTTTATTGAAGTTTTTAATAAATCTGAAAATTTATTCACATTTAATATGAAGGCTTTCCCCATATTATCAGATATAACCAAAACGCTCTACCTTATGCTCAAGTATTCAGGAATCATTTAGTAAATTCAACGGGTTAAATTACTATAATTTCTCAATGTTCTGCAATTCATAGGAATTGCTATTCCAAATATGCTAAATATTTCACTAAAAAGTTCCAATTTTTGTGAAGAATCGACATCGACCTCGAGTAAAGTACAGTTTTATTAATAAAACAGCAAAACATAATAATAAAATGATAATAAAATTTTACATTTTTGTTTAAAAAGTCTATAAATCGACATTGGCCTCGGCCACGGGCCTTTGTTTACTACTAATCGATAAGTGGCGCTCAAACTTTTTAAAGCTACCGTTTTAGATAATTCAGTCAAATTGAATTCTCCACTGTTAACAATTTTGCAGGATTTCAGTCCAATAAATATCATGAAAATATTCGCTTTCGCATTAGGATTTATTTATTTCGATATAAAAAGGAAAATCAAAATTTGCAAAACGTATTCCCATGCCGGGAATCGAACCCGGCCGCGTGGGTGAAAACCACGAATCCTAACCACTAGACCACATGGGAGGTGTTAGGAATCGACTAGCTAGCTATTCACCACTATTGCGCTCCACCAGTTACAAATGTGAGAAGCAGCCAGCAAAAGGACATTATATATTTCATAATTTAGCAAAGTTATATAAAAACATTTAATCGTTTAAAATGGCCAGTGGCAAAAAAGCAAAAACATTCCGTCGAACCGGATTCGAACCAGTGACCTAAGGATATCTGCCAACTCTACAGTCCTCCGCTCTACCAACTGAGCTATCGACGGACATTATATTTCGCCAAAGAATGCTAGACCAAACCACATACGATCCATTTTCTGAAAAGATTCTATAACAATTCTATTATAACAATGATTGATTTCATTCCACAACAAGTCTTCAGAGAGGAATCAAGAGATCTATTTTGAACTTGAGTTTTTGGGTCGGGTTTTCGTAGAGTGACGTCACTCTGCCACTCTTAAATACATAGTTTATCATAATTTGTACAAATTATACACAGATATACATATTTTTCTTAAATTTGCCTATTGTTATTATCTTTCTTCATAATCTCCAGATCTGCGAGTTTCTTTTCCCGATCCTGCTTGGCCTGTGATAGAGTCTCCAATGGAAGCTCTTTTGCAAGAGCAGCTTCAATCTTTTCGAGTACTTCTGGTTCCTCAAATGTTGGCATCGGTCCAATATCAGCGAGCACATTCCTAACTCCGGCACCATAACGGTTACAGTAGTCCCTAATACCTGAAGATCAAAATTTACAATTTTTTAGAAAGCTATAATAAAATAGAATAAAAACTTCCATAAGTAAAGTTGTTTAGGCTTTTTATAAACATCAAAACCTCGAACTTTTTGTCAGCTTACCATCGGCATTCATATGAATAGTCTGGAGTGGTCCGTAGAATGCATAGCGAGGTCCTAATCCAGCCGACATTACCTATAATTTACCATTTGAGATAAAATAATTATATTTTTGTGGTTGGTTCTTCAAACACTACACTTTGTCACTTTCTTCTTTAAACACTTTGTGGTTGGTTGGCTACAGTACAGGTTGATCGAGAGCTAAACTTATTCCGGTACATTTGTAGTTTATCTAAAGACTCATAGTCAGGTTTCCCAGGGCTGGAAATTTCATGAGCCGGCCCCGGACTGAGGCGGAAAATTTGGGAAGTCGGCCCGGAGGGGATAATTTTTATGAAAAAATCGACTAATTTAGGTTTATGATAAATAGTATCCAAAAACATCATTAGGTAAAGACTGTTGCACAATTTATTGTTAATGCCGGAAAATAGCAATGAAAACTACTTTTTTTTAAAGAATAACCGCCAAAACTTGTGAAATAGACTAGGGCCGGCCAGGGCCGGGGCCGACTTTTTGGGAAACGGGCCGGCCTTTTACCAGCCCTGAGGTTTCCGGTGTTAATATGTGATGAGTGCGGTGTGAATGGACCGGCCAGTAAAATTCGCATCTCTGCTGAAAACTACGGTTATGGTAGCTTGCTTACAAAACAACTCTTGAGCTGAACTATTTGGAAATAGACGGCAAGATTGAAATAGGTTATACTATATTTTATTTGATTTTCTTATCCACCTACTTTATCCACGTCTTCTGGCGACAAAACATCGTCCTTTACCAGTCTCCAGGCCTCCGCCATCAAAGCAAACTGCATACGATTCACGGCGAAACCAAGAACCTCCTTCTGAAGTCGTATGGGTTCCTGAAGAAATAGTGATAGTAAGTAATCCAACGAAGGGTATCAGCAAACGCGTTCTCAAGAATCTACAGTTTCGACCATAGCTCAATTACCCGAACCAATGCAAACTACAGTTTTATAAATTTGAACTAGCTTTTTGAACTGAAACTGAATGTAACCCAACCGCATCAAGAAGCAAGCTGTATACAAAATTTTGAATGGGATTCCTTAAAAGGTAACGGTCATTCATAACTTTATAGAAACCCCTACGCCAGGGCAGGGCCGAAAATTTTAGAAACGGGCCGGCCCGGCCGGTCTTTTCCCAGCCTGATCCAGCGCTAGCATTCATTTCTCTCGGTCAGGATTTTACAATAATCTAGGCGTTTGGCTGGCTCACCTGTCCTATTCTCTTCATAATCTCGCATGTCTTCTCGACAACTGATGGTTCAGTCCACTCGGCTGGCACAATTTCTACTAATCGAAGGTATAAAGGAGGATTGACAGGGTGTGCAACTAGACAACGAGATCTGAACCGGAATTCAAATTAGTCCATAAATTTGACAGAATTGTGGGTCAAGCCACATCTTGAGAAATAAGCTTTCGGCTAACCATAATCACAACAGAGTAAAATTACTTAACCAGTTTAAAAGCGTCATAAAGGTGAAGCTATTATAGTATACTTTTAGTTTTTAAGATTTAGAGAAATTCCATTGACACGGTTCGGGTTAAACAATCTTTGCTGAAACTCATCAAACCTAGTTCGCAAAGCTCACCTATATTTAAGTTCGGCTGTGAACTTGCTGGAGGGAATGGTAGAAGTGGAACTGGCCAGGATACATTCCTTATCCGCCAGACAATCCATTTCAGTGAAGATCTTCTTCTTGAAATCTACAGTCTCGCATGTTGATTCCTACAACGAATGCATATATATTAGTTAGGGGGGGGGGGCATATATAGTCAGCGTCAAGAGTAATGATGGAGTGTGAAGAATTCAACGCTCGTCTGAGCCCCTTTTGCGAGCACCGCGCCAGCATCTGGCGGCTACTCTCCGTTCAATATCGTACCTTGTAAGTACGCGTGTGCAATGTGCCTGCATGGACGGTGTTAAAAATCCTATAAATACGCAAGTGACATTCCGTTATTACTCTCGGCGCTGACTATAGATGCAAGTATTCTGCACAGTAGGTACAACTTTCATCCTAGACACCTGGGTTCCCAGTGTTTGTTAACAGACTAGTTTTTAACTAGTCGTGGCCTTGTTTTCGACAAGTATCATAGATAAACAAACAATTATTAGATTTGATTTGGTCAGTAATCAAGCGATTAGGAGATCAAAGAACCAAGTTTAGGTTAGTCGTTAACAAACATTGCCAAGGGGGTTAGAACTACCGTGATTACAGTAAAAACAACAAGTTGTGAAAACTTTGCAATGAAGCGCGCTATTTGGTACTTCGATCTGATTTTAACCATATATATACTTACCTGAGCATATATGGCACCCTGTAGAGCCTCTTTCAAGCAAATGGTTGAGCTGACATTGGTCAGTGCTTCAGATGAAGACAGAGGACCTCGCAGAAGACTTTGTGACTATAAAGGAACTGTTGCCACAGAAGATTCAGTTTTCCAATATTCCATAACAAATGTTAGTGCTTCGGGTATGGGTTTTGGCATAATACGTTTTATACGTGTGAAGAACCTCCCAGCTGTAAAAATGTTAGGGTCAGGTCTTTTTGGACAGATAGTAGGAATGCTATTTGGGGTACCTCTATTTTATGTTAGCTTGACTAAAGCGAATTAGTTTTACAATAAATGCTAGGTACCTAATTTAGAGGGCCGGCTCGGCCAGAGCTGGTTACCGGCCCTACCTGAAATTTTGAAACCCAGGCCGGAAAACCAGCTCTGGGTTCGGCGGGAAGTAATTTAGAGTTCCTGAGTTTTCATTTACTACTATTGTTGCGAAGACCCTGAAAAATTTCTTTCTCAGACTATTTTAAGTTGGGCCGAGGGGGCTGCCCAGGTCGGAACTGAAAATTTTCAGCTTTCCCAATCCGGCCCTATTCCTATGTGCTCGTACCTCTAGTTTCTGTAAATTGCTAGCTACTCGCTCCTTGGCTGCGTCTAGTTGCTGCTCCGAGATATCATAGAGACAAACACTGAAGCCAGCACTGGCGAATAGAGTAGCCCAGCAGGAGCCGATCAGACCACTAAACTCAACTTTCGGATTGATAATTACATTGATTATTCCCGGAATCTTCCGCGAAGCGGCCCCCCTACAGCCGCAGGCCTATACACCAGCTTGCTAATCACAATCATTTCGCTATTATGACCCAATATGACACTTTGTGACTCAAAATGACCCGAAATGATCTTTATTAACATAAAAACTATAATATACTATGCAGGATCTATTTTCCGTGAAACAAAAACGTGTTTACTGCATTAAGTTGCGTCAAAAGCTATTACACAGTTAGACGCCACACCTGGGACAGTTTAAATTTGGACAGTACACCTCACCACGGGTCGGGCTGGGGCCTTAGAAATATCAGTGGGCGGGCCGTGACCATGTTTCAGACAAAACTACTTTTTAATATTAAGTTTGACATGTGATCAATCTCATTACTTTAACTGACCTGCCGACAATAGCAACCTTCTCAGTCATTGTAAGATCGGAATTCAAACAAATATAACTAAACATCATTAATTTAAATTTTAAATAATAAATATAACATGAAATTAAAATAAGTGGTGTAAACTAAAGAATATGGGAATATTAAGTGCGTTTCGCCAGAGGTGGTTGGTTATACGGCCGGCCAGTAAAAGCCAGGCCCGGCCGTTTAGGCCGGGTTAGGCCGTGCAGTCAGTCGTCTGTTGTCAGTAAGGGAAATTATGAACATTTACTGTGGAGCGAGAGGTGGCGGTTCGAATCCACCAGGAACCATTATGCTTTGTTATTTTGCAGTGAGTTGCTTGTGCTGAGAAATGGCTGATTCAAATTTGTTTTTCAAATATACTCCAAATTCGCTTATTTATTCCTGAAAAACCAGGATCCTGAAGAAAACCGGCCTAACCCGGCCCGGCCCGGTCTCGCCTCACAAATATCAGGCCGGGAAGGCCGGGCGGCATAACCACCTCTGCGTTTCGCCCCGGTGCCTAGAAGTGGTAGTTTCTTAAAAAAGGGAAAACCCTGTTTGGAACTGCAGAAAGTATTTATATGTGGTAAAGATTGTTGTCGGGTTCGAACAATTGCAAAAACTGATAATTTCTCTATTTTCCAATCATTATATCTCTGCGAACTATGAAAACAAACTACGAAATGGTTTTCTTGAAATAAATGGAATAATTTTGCATGTTTGTGTGCAAATATGGCAAATGAAATTACTTTAGGCAATATTTGGGGTGTAATGGTAAGCGATAAGAGTGTTGTCCAGCATCTGACCAGCAGCCACATGCCCTTATTGGAAATCACGTCCATGTCAATAGAATAGCCACACGTGATACAGTACAGAATGTTATAAAAGCGAAATATACAAAGGGGATTATTTTATGAAACTAGTTGTCACTGTAGAGTTCGTCAGGAGATCGGAAGAAAACAAAGCATGAAAGTAGAAGGCAAATTCCAAGACTCTCTGAAAGCAGAATTATTTCAAATGCAATTGCAAAATTTTCATTTCAAAATAGTCCTGTTATTGTCAGGTTTGTTTACGGGGAGTCCCCATTTTCTGAGACAATAGTTTTGAAGTGATACACAGAGCTAAGCATACTTTGAAATAAGACTTTATTCTGACTACGATGGATGTATCTAATCGCTGCTACTATTGATTATCTGAAATTCAGGATCGGTATTTTTTTCATTGTTGGCCAACTCTGTCTCTCCAATGGAGAAAATTATTTTATTTAAAATATAATATAAGAAACAGAATTATTGCGAGCACGGCTCGCCGCGCCCTAACGCAACGGTGTAGAATAAAATCGGAAAGTGAAAACTTGGTGCACGATTCCAGGATTTATTTGACAGTTGACTTATATGTATTTTGGCACTATTCCCTAGCCCGTAGTCTGATCTAGGGAAATGAGTATTTTGGGAAACATTGGTTCAGTAGTTTCTTAGAAAAATTATGTTTGAGTTTTAACAAGCGACACAGTCCTTTGATCCCACTGCGGCCGTTTAAATTTAAAAACCATTTTTTCAAATATTCTTAAGAAAAGTTATAATTGCAATTTTTTTAAATTAATTTTTATTCCAAACTGTTTATATTGATAACGTTGCATAACTGTATTTTCAGGTAATTATTCTGTATGTACTATTTCCGTACCATTAGATATGTTTCGCCCATTACTTCGCTACGCGGAATTTATTCATCTGTAGCTGTAAGTAATCCGTGAGGAATTTTAATTATAGTTTACCTAGGAATTTTCTGTGGGTAGATCTGAAAAGCAGAAAAAGAAGTCGAAGAACCGAACTGCATTTCCTCCTGGCTTTCAAGCTAATCTAAAAACATGGCCACAACAATTGCAGCGTGAGATTGACTACGAAACCACATCGGTACACATATTGAGAAACTCATTCTTATAATATTATTCGAATTTAGGTTGGAGAATTTGTTAAAAATTGTAGTGGTGATTTCACCGAATTGGAAGATCGCGGAATGGCACTTGGAAATCTACACTATATCTCAGAGGTTAACGATCCACTCGACGGTCGTGTAGTACGGCTGGAAAATAAAAATCTTCGCTTCGTTAAGGGTTTCAAAAAAGGTAGGCTATTCATACTCATTTATTTGAATATTATTTTCATAATCTAGGCATGCCAGTTGCTGTATGCGAGCAGTCGAACATGTTCCCTATGGCGGAATGCATATTTCTAAGTGCATCGAATGGAATTGTTTCAGTTAGTTCTATTCTTACTACATGTTTCTAGTTTCGTTTTAGCTCAAAGTGCTACGTAGTAAGAGATCGTTTCACTTAAAAGATACAACATATTCTATTCTCCCCTCCACATCGATCGGTTCTATGCAGTCACTTCATCAGTTTCTAGAGTATGTTTATCCCGACGCGAACCGTGTAATTAGTATTCTTTAGGAAAGATCTTTCCCACTCTTCGGTTATAAACAAAGATCTTATTGACTTTGCGTACATGACGAAGCCGATGCCTTCTATTCATAACGGTAAGCAATGTAGTTTGCATATCATTGCTTTTTGTTGAAGATAGAGTCCCGAATGATATCAGCGAGGAATTGAATGATGTACAAATTAGAGCTGTTGCTGCAGCTCTTAATAAGCGCCGCCCATTTGTTTGTGTACAGGTAACAAAATTTTTCCAGATATATATCAGTATCAGTATTTTATTAATATAGGGACCTCCAGGAACTGGCAAGACGAGAGTTGTCGCCGAAATCATTCGACTTTTGATTCAACACAAGCAGCGGGTTTTTTAAATATGTTCTTGATTTTATATGGCTGATATAGATACTTATATGTGCTCCCACTAATGTAGCAGTGGACAATGTATATAACAAGACGTTAAGCGTTCTTAGAAAGAGTGGAGGTTCCGACGATTTTATTGGTTCGTTTATAGATTCTTATTTTTTAGATTAAGAACTTTTTTTTCAATAATAATCTAGGTGACAATTGTGATAATACTGGTTTTAGAAACGGCACTCTGTCGAGTTTCGCATGCTTCCGAAGTTCTTGAATCACATGACAAGTTCTTGGATTACATAGAAAATACCGTGATTCTCTCGCAAGCTATTTCGGAAAAGGATGAGCAACGAAGCAAGTTATTCGACAAAGAAGTTAATAGGATGAAACACAAGATGATGAAGGTTTGTTGCCTGTATTTACGCAAATTAATCTACATGTTTAGGAATCTTTTACACAAAGCAAGGCTGTATTTTGTACTGTAGGTTCTTCTTTGGTGCAGAAGCTTGCGAAGTTCAGTTGGAATCCGGATGTTTTGATTTTAGGTATTTTTCTTTTGTGTTTTGGTTTTCTTTATTCTTTGTTCAGATGAAGCCGCCCAATGTTTGGAGCCATCCGTTTGGGCCGCTATTGTAAAAGCGAAGCGATGCATTTTGGTCGGAGATCCGGCTCAGCTGCCAACTCTTGTCAAATGCCCTGAGTAAGTATATATTCTGCGATTTCCTTATATCCCATGTTGCAGAAATCGGAAAGCTAATTTGCAAATATCTTTGATGGAGCGTCTAATAAAAGAATTTCCGAACTCTAATCTGAATCAGTTACTGTCAACTCAATATAGGTAAGATTATGATGTGCAAACAGTAGATTGTAAAAACGCTATTAAGGATGAACGAAAGAATAATGGGATGGTCATCGCGACAATTCTACAACGATCAACTGATAGCGGATGATACTGTTAGAGATCATCGACTAAGGTAATTCGACCATTCCAATTTTTACTGGTATTACTTCAGTGATACTTATTCCTTGGCGGTTGATCATCCGTTCAATCAAAACATGATATTATTTGATACTGACCTGGACAGTTTCTCATTTTCTTCAAGTTTTGATGAAGAGCATAATAGCTCCTTCAAAAATATAGGTAGCGTTTAAATCATTTTATTCTTGAAATTGATATTTTGAAGGAGAAGCCAATCTTGTTTCTCAATACACTAGGATTCTTTTGAAAGCTGGAGTGCCCGCATATAATATTGGTGTTATTTCACCTTACTATGCTCAGGTATTCAACATAGTGAGCACGTCTAAGTTTGGTTTAGGTGCAACAAATTAAGAGTCAATTGGTTGATAACGGCGTCCGGGTTAATACTGTTGATGGATTTCAAGGACAAGAGCAAGAGGTTATATTATTTTCGTTGGTCCGCAATAATTGCCAAGGTTAGTCGAAATTACTATTCTATCAACGTTGTGAACCTAGGCGTCGTTGGATTTTCTAATGATAAGTGCCGTCTGAATGTTGCCGTAACTCGTGCCCAGAAACAATTTGTTGTTTTCGCAAGTGGACGTATGATGATGAAAAACAAACGTCTAGCATCATTGTATCGGTATACATAATAGTTTAGCTTATCGATAAAAGTGTTTTCAGATATATTTCTGCTCGTGGTAAGATTTTGAATCCGGGTATGCTTAGTTTGGATGGTGACGACTCAATGGATAGAAGAATAAATCAGAGATGTTTCTAGGATATATGCTAATTTATTGTACTGGTTATTGTTGTTTGAGTTGTATTATAGTTTTTTTTTGTTGATTTATAGAAGATAATTGATATAATTTGAAGATTTTAGTATTATAAATATAGTTTCCCATTCTTCGTTGTAGCTGACGATTAGCTAGAGTTTCGCGCTCTGTCTTACTTATTGATCGCGACCGCTCGCATCGTTTCGCGCGTTTTATTTTCCACATTGTTGCCTAGGTGGCCGGTTGCGTTTTTATTCTTACAAGTTATTCCTGATTCAATATATTTTCTTTCAGAACATTCAAAATTAGTTTCATACTTTTAAAAGTTTCCTAAATGTCGGTGATTATACGCCTTCAACTATTGCCGTTGTCGGCTGCTGCTGCTGATATTAGGGCATTTTTCAATGGACTCAGAATTCCTGAGGGTTCGGTGCATATCGTCGGTGGTCCAGAAGGTGATGCATTTATCGGGTTTGCATCTGATGAAGATGCTCGACAAGCAATGAGAAGGGATCGCGGACAAATTCATGGTGTGGAGGTTCGTTCACTGATTAAATTTTTATTAAAGTCCTTTGATTGTTATCGAGGTCAATAAGATAATGGGGATGTAGCTTTGAGTAGATTTTTTTCGAAATCAAGTTGAATTTGGCGGGGTGGTTGCCGGCTTGTGTGCGTCATAAATTGATTGGCTGGTTGCCGCTGCTAGTGTTTTGTGTGTGCGATTTTGCGCATTGTGAAATACTCTGCCGCATAAACGGTGCCTTCATTGTACCGACAAATAATTAGGTTGTATTACTTTTTTGTCGTGGCATTATTCCGTGTAATGTGAGTGAGACAAGGAATTCAATGTGCGTCCTACTCTTTATATGAAATACAAGCCAGGGGCAGTGAAAATATTTTCTCGAGGATGTTTCTTGCTGACCTTGAAGTATTATAATGCAAATCCCTAGCGATAACTATCATTACTTGTACTCTGATTGATGTAAAACATAGTTCGAGAGTAGAGTTTAAACTAAACAATTCTGAACCCAATTTTTTCATGCATTATCACAACTGAGTAACATCGCTGAAAGATTAAAAAACTATTATGATAGTACTGTCTGTCTAAACTTTTGATAGGGAATAAGTATGTCCAAAAGGCAAAAATTAAACGAAAAGTACGAATAGAATACGATGTATTACCAAGATGTCTGTCTTGTCTAAGGAGATTATCATTTTCATACAAACGTACTGCTTGCTCCTGAAAAGGTTGTTTCCTCACTGATAATCGTACTGTATTTCAAAACATTCACGTTCTAATCTAAACTCTCTTTCCTAGGGATGCTGTAGTTCCCTTATCTTTCAAACTGCAGATACATTGTCTGCTAGATCATAGTAAATTTTCGACATGGGTTTCTAAACGCATTTTCCAGATATTAACAGTATCGCTGTGGTATTCTATTTTCGTCTGCTAAACGAAACTTAGCCATTCGGTAACATGTACTGCTGGGTGTCGTAGACAAACAGGGAGCACAATTTTATTGAAACGGCGATATTATATCTTCTGTAGTTTATACTTATTGGGTTGCACTTCACTGTGGATCACATTCAATAGTTGAACAGTAATTAATATGCAATTAGTGTTCCCTAGTGCAACAATGCCTTAGGGTAACTTATCATCTAGAGTTTCGGTCAGTGGAAGCGTTCACTACAAAAATCTGGGTCTTGAGACAGGTTGATTACCTATATTTGCTCCTGATCTTCTGAAGGTGAAACACATCTCGACACTTGGTCTGATGTTGTTAAATAAAGACATACAAACAATTAATAATATCGATACAAGAGCAAAATGCATTCCACAATAAACAAGAAACCACTGATATCAAACTATCCCATTGGTAAAAAAAGTGAATAGGCAGTAAATCTTCCCTTACATTAGCTTTTAACAGCTCCTACGCTTCTTTGACATCGTTTTTCTCTTTATCGTTTTATGACCTTTTTTTGTTCGCAACTTTTCACTCGACACTACATTTTAAATAACTTCCTTTTTCGTCCCTCGAGAATATGTCAAGTTATGAAGTTGGTTCATATTTAAAAATACTTCGCATGAAATGTATGTTTTTTCTACCCATTTTTTCAAAGAAGTTTCCTTTTCTTGCAAACAAAAAACACGAAGTCACAAAATTCCGTATATCCGTGACAAACTTCAATATCTAGGAAACATGTTACGTGCTAACTCTTACGAAACATTTTAAATCTAAAAAAATTAATATGAAAATTCTCCATGTATCGTTAAACGTTCAAAAATTGCAATCCATTACAGTAGAATTTGTCACCGTTACTATCATCCTTCTACTTTTCATTGCGTACCAACTGATTAGTGGGAGAATGAAACAACTAAAATTTTGAATATGTGCTACTACATATTAGATACGCGTCTTCATTAGTGATCCATAGATTGTTCCTGCAAGGGTATTTGTATACTTTCGGCCTACTACGAAATCTACGAAAAGTAAATTTTACTTTTTATACTTACCAAAAACTATTCCAGGTCGGGGTTATCATATTAACCCAACCGGTCCTCGTCGAGTGCCTTTTCCGTTGGGCCCTTTGAGCAAAAGTTCACAAAAAGTCTGTCAATGATAACATTTTTTACTTCAAATAGGTTCAACAAGATATATTTCTGGTTGATGACTGTGTATTGCTTCTAAAAATGTTCCAAACAATTTACTCCGTAGGGGATCGATTATTTTAGACCATTTTGATGTGATCATTTGAATGCGGGGAATCGGCCCGGTTAGCTCTATTTTATGCTGCTAGTTGAGAAAACAGATTAAAAAGATCCATGCGGTCTAGTTGTACAGTAATAGGCCCTACACTGTATTAGTTATTGCATTACTATGATCCTCTGAAATATTTAATACTCTGTTTTCCAATATAAGTCTACTGAATTCGATGGTCATTCACTATTGGTTCTATTTTTTCTAGTCCACATAAATAAGTAAGAATGAGAATAAGTAAGAAAGTTAGATACTGAGTCTTTAGCAACTTCGTTGGCTTAAAAATGGGAATGAAGACGGGAAAGTAAGCCATCGGGTGTCAGAGTGTCCACACTATTGGGAACAAGTATTGTTACCTAATAGGGTGCTACATTTGCTGAATTCTTACACTCCTGTTTCTACGCAGCTGAGTGATTAATATCATTTTTCTTGAAGAACGAATAATGTAGGCTACTAAGATATCGCTATTACAATTGGGTATTTCCACTGAAATCGAAAAAGTATATGAGGAAATTAAGGGGGAATGAGATAGTTATATCTTCTAAAATAATATCTTTCAGATTAAACTTTATCTATCATCACGTGCCGAAATGAATGAAGTTATCACCCAAGCAAGAGCAGGACTTCGAATCCCAAAGACCTCACCAGCTCCCGTAGAGACAAAAGTTGGTTAGTATACGAGTGTCCATTCAGTGTTAATATTTTTCGTTTTAGAATCCATCCCAACGTGGAATGGAAATGAAAATGTGGCACCCATTCCTACGAGTCAGCCGGTCTATACGCAGGCAGATCCAGCACCGTCCGCTTTTGTTCCTGATACTTCAGACTATAATAAGCCAGCATATATGAGGATGCCAGAAGTCGGACAACAGAATCAGAATACGGAACAGCCGTATAATGGAATTCGACCACCCACTGGAGGTTATCAGGCCAACTTTGCGTCTCAATCCGAAGTAGAAACGCCACGACAGTATCATGCTGGTCCACCTCCATCTATGCCACCTAGAAACTCTGCGGCCCCTCCTGCATTTTTCAACAAGAACATGAAAGGCGAAAAACAGCTTTTGCCAACTCCACATTTCAGACAGGTTTGTTGTTCACCGTTAACTTCAATGCTTGCTTAAGCTTACCGTTTTTTTAAATATTTGCTTTGTTTCTATACATTTTCATTTCAGCAGCCTGCTCCAGACGCACAAGATACCAAGATGGCCGATATTCTGGCTAAGATTCCAGCTCATCTACGACCACCTCATGGAATACCACCACCACACTTACGACACCTATTTCCCGGGTTGGGAGCTCCTCCATCGATGCCACCTAAGACGGGTAGTATGCCGGAACTCGTCACTTCACATACAAATTCAGTTCCTGATAGGTTTGTTTGCGTTCTTTCTCATCTCACAACTTATACATATTCAGGCAGCCGCTGCGTAATGGTGCATTCACCAGTGAGCCATCTACTTCATTGCCTGTCAGAAATGAAAGTTGGAGGGATTCTATGCCGAAAGCAAATGGCACTGTCAGAAATGAATCGGCATGGAGTAACAAGTATGCACGTCCATATTATTATTTTCCCTACTTATTCATTTCAGTTCAAATGGTCCGTCCACAGGGCGAAAACCTCTAATGAACAACCCCTCGATGGACAGACCTCCTTTTCAGAACGGTCCTCAACCAAACAGGCACGATAGTTGTTGTTGTAGATTCATTTGACTGTTTAATATCTTTAGAGCTGTTCATTATTTCGAATTGAGCCGCCTACCAAACGACATGCTACGACCATCGGTTCTTGAAGAATTCATTCGACCATCTGTGCCGCTAACACTTTCCTCTGTGAAGGTTGTATACGATAGATCAGGTATATACATCCTAAAACAACTAACTTAAGTATGCTTAAAAATTCAGGAATTCTTCTACATACTCTGTTGCGACTGGAATCTGAAATTGATGCTGCTAATTTGATGAGGAAAGATGGGCAACATGGAATCAAGTACGAGTATCATAAACTTTAATATCTGATTTTGATTTTTCAGAATTCGTCCTTCAAATGCCGATGTTTTCAACGCTGCCGTTGATGGCCCTGTTGCTCCACCGGCGGTAATACAATATTTCAATAATTTTTAATCAATTTGTATATAGAATACTGGATTAGTTGATTCCGGAAGAAGGAACGATCGCGATCGAGACCGAGAACGTCGTGAAACTCGCCAACGATCACCACCCCGAAGGCGAAGATCAAGATCTCCTGCCCGAAATCAACGTGATGGACGTCAGAGGTAAATATTAATTCCGATATTAGCTTACTGTTTTGCTATAATTTCACCTGGATTATATGCACCCTGCTGCCATTGTAAGCTCTCTCATTTAGGACTCGGTCGCGCAGTAGAGAAAGGAGAGATAATCGCAGCTCTCGCGATTCAAGAGAAAAGGACAGTCAGCGAAGATCGCCTACTGAGCGCAGGGGGCGTCAAGAACCGAACAGATGGTGTTTGCAACTGACAAATGTTCCATTCCGTGGTACGGAAGAACAGATTCAAGAGTGAGTGAATTTGTTCAAAATTGTACTAGTTGTCTTTATTACATAGATGGTTATCGCAACGAGGAGCAACTCCTTCAAAGATATCCCGAACCTTCTATTCTGATGGAAATGCATCTGATCGATGGGTTGTAGAGTTCGAAACGGAGCAGGCAATGGAGAAAGCTTTTGATGTTCGTGAAGTATTATGTGGTCGAACAATCAAGTATGTTGTGTCATATTTTATCACGACATCGATTTTTTAAGGATGAAGTATATTAACAACGATGTTGCTGATGAGTATCTAGCCATTGAAGATGTTTACGGAAAAACAAGACAGAAGGACAATGAATTGGTATACAAAACTTGTGTCAACTGTAGTATAGCCTATATATTTAGAATCAACTTGCTGAACTGCAAATGCAGCATCTGAATGGAGCGATGCAACAACCAACGAATTTCTATCCAACGCCTCCTATAAGAGGGCGTGGAGGCCCACCAATATTTCCACCAGGTATAAAGTTATTTGTTTTTCGCGAACACGGCTCTTGTTTAGGAAGAGGTCGCGGTGGTCCACCACCTGGTCATCCCTATCATATGCCACCTTTTATGCCGCCTCAACCACTCTTCCGCGGAGGTCCTAGAGGAAGGGGATTCGGTCCTCCTGGCGGTATGCCCAGAGGCGGACCACCTCGTCCACCGTTCTTCCGAGGCCGAGGATATCACAACGCCGCTCCATTTGTCCATCGTCCACCAAGCTCAGTTGGATCACACGAAAATCTTGTTATCTATGAAAAGCCTGTCGAAATGCAAGACGTAGCCAAACAGTTAATAGAAGAAGTAGAGGAAGATCCTATTGTTGAGGTGAGATTCTAGATTCTTTTTTAAAATAGATACCATCAATCTCATTTGACCTTTGCCACGCTCTAATTTTAGCTACCAGAGTATCCTGATGATCTGCTGTCTATAATTGGACCCCATGGATGTGTAATTGTGTGCAATGGCTTTCCACCTGATATCACTCTCCAGGTTCGCTTATTTATCAGACGACTCATTGCAATATAATGTCTATTTAGGAAGTTGTTAGCTTTTTTGAAGGCTATGATGTGAACGAAGGCTCCATTCGCATAAAGATGGGTGATGACGGTGTTGCTACTGGCGAATGTATGCTAGCTGCAATTAGTCCCGAGGTATCGTTTATTCACTGTGACTTTGCCTACTGTTTGATTGCAATTATACGACTAATATGTAGTTCTATAAATATGTAGCCTTTTCGTAATTTTTTTTTCAGGTTGCTTTAAAGGCCGTAGATACTTTAAATGGGAAGAAGCTGAGGGACCACAAAGTTTCAATGAAGGCCCCGCAGTGATTGAGTGCATCTGCTATTCGTCTAATGCCGGTGATTAATTTCCAGTGTTTTCTTTTTCTTTTGAATACTTTAATACTTGTATATCTTACACTACGTACATACATCAATTTCCTTTTCTGACTTTGATTTAATCTTGATCTTTGCTTTTTGTTTTGAACTCTGTTTATTGTGCGGGTAGCATTGTTGTTTTTGCCTTTGATTTATAGTAGTATAGTTGTTATTTTGTTGTATTATGACGATAAACATTTAAATTGGTCATGTTTTCAATATTGTTCCTTGCATATAGGGAGTCATTATAATTTATTAAAAACGGCATTATGCAAAGATGGGTTTGTTGGAATGTGAATTTCTTCCCTTCCTGAGCTTATGCAAAGTTTGGAAAAAATAGTTTACATCTGGTTACTACCGCCACAGAGACTAGGTAAAAATAATGAATTTATCTTCTGCAGTTTGCTCTATTCCAAGAACATCCCAAGGATTCATTTATTGAGAATAGGACATTGTTTCCACTAAATTACGTTTGAAGTCAAATCTGGGCAAATTTAACTACAAGTATATTCTGCAGGAATGGGCGCATGCGCACAGATGTTTTTCGGCATGTCCGCCGGAGCTCTTAGCGAAAAGCAGCCAAGTCTTCAATTTCAAAACAAAAACAAGGATGGATACTATTTCCATTGGAATCCATTGAAAAGTCATTAGGGAAACTGAAAGAGCGGATGCAAATGTTGTCTTTTGCATTTTTTTTAATTAATTGGGGTATCGAACATCGACTAGTTTAGAAATGTGTTGGCAATCAGCCATTTGCCATATGGTGAGAGACTCTGTCTGAGCTGATGCTGCCTAAGAATATCGACCAATTCAAAAAAAAAACGTCAAACAGGTCTTTCAATTATTCCAAATGCCTATTCTCCATAACTTTACTTTACGTTTTGCCTTATACTCACAACTGCGTATCTGAAAAACAAAACTTCTGAAAAGTGAAACCGCACAACCATCGGGCCATAAGTGTTAACTTCCTTAGGGCTGTCGAGGTAGATCGGCTACATAGTGCAGCTTTTATAAATCCTAATCCTCTATTACTCCGCACCATCGGCCAATGCTCGCCAGTAACATGCCGATTGGCCACTTTCTAGCCGCACATGTGGCGGCTCTTTGTGTCTATCGCTCATTTTAACCTCCTGTGGAGCAGAAGATCAGTCGGTAAACACAGGGTGACATCTGTATTCACTGGCGTTGTTTTTCAAAATCGGCGGAGCATCCGCCCATCCATCGGTAGCCAAAATAAAGCGCAGCTGTATAATATTACTGGCCGGATAGTCTGGCCAGTTAGCTACCGTTACAGGTTATATTTCCCTACTAAATTTGTATTTTTATATCTGTTTATATATGCACGGTACTCGGAACTATGAACTATCATTGACAATGAAGGTTGTCCGAAAAGTTGGTTCTCGACTACATGTTACCATGGTTTAGTAATCGTTCCCATTTAGACACGGGGCTGCGTACGGTTTGGCCCGTGATTTTTCAAAAACCGACCCGACCTGGCCAACTACGGGGCCGGCCAGCAGGCTTACACAGCCCTGTTTAACAATTATAAGCCTTAGTTGTGGTTTAGCTAAGATTTAGCAACAACTTTATATGATTTCTTATTTCTTATTCCATTAACCTTTTTGTGTTGTTTTCACCGATCCACCGAGTACCTCTACATTGTGGATTAATGATTGTTTATTTATTTTACGAAACACGAGATCACATATATTTGGAGATCTATCCACTGGGCCAATCCATATGGATGACCATATTGATCCACTGCTCTTGTCGTAAGTATTCACTCCTTGCAAGCATATTAAACTTCTTATTCCGATTAGAACTTTGCTAGGCCCGAAAGCATTGTGCCAACAATCACTTAGCTTTACCAGTTTCCTTTTCTCTGCTGAGATTGTGATGTGTGCTGGCCCATTCTGTACTATTATCTGCGTATTTTGCTATGCAAAAGGTTTCTGCAATGGTTCATCATTCAGTAAATATTCGAATACTACTAGAATACCGCCTACTCTTCCGATTTGGAAGCGGTGAATCAGACATGTGTACTGTAGCCAAGCACATGGCAAGTTTGACCACTCCTATTTCTAAATAATCCGTCTTCAAACTCTTTTTTGAGCCGCGTTTTAGAATCAGCAGGTTCCATTAATTGCAATGCACACTCCGCGAAAGACACGCTTATGCGTGAACAGGGCTGGCAAAAGTGAGGGCCGGCCCGGGCCTAAAATTTCTGATAAGAGGGCCGGCCCTTGCCACCCCTCTACATGAACGGTTGATTTAGATGATGATTTAAACCTAAACTAACCCCTAGTGGATAAGTTTGTCAATGATGACTTCCTGGTCGTCTTCCTGGCTTTCTGAATTACTAGTATCAGAAGTAGATATAGGTTGATTACTGCCCCGCATAAGAAACGTAAAAGTAGTCTATAATCTGTTGCAAGAGCCAGCTTCTAGCTCGGCATCATGGAAAGCTGCGTTGTTATAAAAATTAATGTAACTTAAAAAAACTTTTTTAGCACTAATTCATTTTTTTATAGCAACGCCTCTCTCCAGGATAAATCGCTGGAAACCTTGCTACTGATGCTGGTTAGATTCAGGAATATTCATGAGTTTCAGCTTTCTCAAGATCTACGTATCTCATAATTGGCCAACTCCAGGCAGGAATCCCTCACTTCTCTACCTTATTTACCTCCTTGCTTTTTGAATAATTACCGGCGTCATTGTTGATACCCAGTACTCGACTTGGATTTCCCCGCCAAAAGCAATATGACTCTTGTTTTCGCTCCATTTTTTGCCATCGCTTAGCTGTACAAATAAACCATCGCGTCTCATCTGTATACGTAACGCTTTTTGTTGACTTTTTTGCAGCTTTCCTGCCTGCTATCCACACCGAGTCTGCATGTCGAAATATTTTATATTTCTACAAATATAGTCCGCTTCAAAACCTAGACTGCAAGCGTCGTTTGTAGCAGGGCTGGGAAAGGCCGGCCCGGCCCGTTGCTCAAATTTTCGGCCCCGGCCCGGCCCGGCCCGGCCGGCCCTAGTCTAGCTTATGTTGTTAGCGGATATTCTTCAAAAAAGTTAGTTTTCAGTTCTATTTTCTGGTAATAACAATAAAAAATGCAATAAGAT
>JAQGAV010001256.1:0-22306 GCA_034691345.1 Phasmarhabditis papillosa
TTGTAAACTTTGCAAATTCCCCCCCCCCCCCCCCCTGCACTTAAAAAATTCAGTAAACTAGATTAACTCTAAAAGTAAAAATTGATTTTTCTATTTTTCAGCTGGCTTGATATTATTGGATTATTGGTAATTGCCATCGGTACTGGCGGTATTAAACCATGTGTATCTTCTTTTGGAGGAGACCAATTTCCGGCAAACCAAGTAAGAAAATAAATACAAGTGATAGCAAGGAACCTTCTGACAAAAAGTAAACAACATCTTGTTGGTCGGAAATAGACTCAGTACAGTCATTTTAAATTGATAACAGTTTGATATGTTTCATACAATTTCAAACTAAAAAGTAACACTGACTATAAAATGTGTATTACATGCTGAATTGCCTTTGTGTGAGCGCCAATTTTGAAAGGGTGAGAAACTGCCAAATCAGGCTTAAACAAGATTCAACTATGTTTGAAAAGTATAAATCCTTGCTAGAAGTATAATGAAAGATCAAGAAAAACTGATAACAAGCTCTGGTTATACTTTATCAAAACATAAAATAATTTCAGGTTCGGATGCTCTCGTTGTTCTTTTCCGTTTTCTACTTTTCCATAAATGCGGGAGCAGTTATTTCTTCCTGGATTTCTCCAATGTTTCGATGTTAGTTTCATCTTCCTAAATCGCACTTTGGCTCTTTTTAGCTCAATCATGCTTGGGATTGGAGGCTTGTTTTCCATTTGCCTTTGGTGCTCCAGCTGCATTAATGATCATAGCTACAGGTAAAGAAACGGTGAAAGATCTTATTTGTGTTGAACAGTGAGTGAAACACGAAGAGTCGCACAAAAGAAATTATTTTTCCAAAGCATGGGTGGTGTTACAAAATATTCTATAAAAAGTATACATATCAACCAAGCTTTCAGTTATCTTCATGTCGGGTTCCTTCTGGTATAAGAAAAACCCACCAAAGGAAAATATTTTCGCTGAGGTTTTTAGAGTGATTGTGGTACGATATGAGGTGAGAAATAGAAAATATAAGTTAAATTTAGCAAGCTCTTCGAAATAAAGGAAAGGCCGATATCATCAAGGAACATTGGATTGATCACTACTTGAATACGCATGACTGCCACACAGATAACAAGTTAGTTCGCAATTTATCGAAATACTTAAAAATACATGTTTTGAAGAAATAAACAAAAAACCTTCTATACTACTTGTTATATTCATTAGTTTAGATGTTTGAATGCTAAAAGAGAGCTTGGAACTGTCTCAGCTTGTCATAAGGTAAATAATATTGTATAACACTTACTTATTCCTTTTGTTAAAGAGAACTCTTGTTACCGACATTAAGTATCTCTTTCGAGTTCTCATCATTATGCTACCGGTTCCAATGTTCTGGTCCTTGTTCAATCAACAATCAACGCTCTGGATGCAGCAGGGTGAGATACAAGCGTGGGAATTAGAAAGGCCCGCCCGGGCACAGCCGAGTTTCGATACTCAGATTTTTTTAATCTATTTGCGTTTTGAAATACAAAAAAATAAATAAAATTCTTTTGAACGAGAAGGTTTTATTTGCTAACTTATTTAAACAGTTTTTATGAATGTTGATTATAAAAAGAGATCAACTTTGAGCGTAGTTTAGATCAAGACCATTTAATAGATACTAAACAGAAAATAAGAATTGCGTTTAAGGTGTTCAACTAGACACTCGTTTATTCTTTGGCTGGCATTTTCTTCCTGATCAAATGACTTCTGTAAATGGTCTTCTAATTCTCATTATGATTCCTATAGCACAAGTTATTGTATATCCTCTCGTCAACAAGTTTATTTGCAAGTTTACGTAAGTACATACTCTAGTTACGTATTTAAATTATATTCCAGCCCTCTACGTAAAATGGTCGCGGGTGGTCTAATTGCCGCTTTGGCTTTTGTCATCGCAGCATTAGTGCAGTTGCAAGTTAATGTAGGTTTATTAATATCTATTTAAACACAACAATACTTATTTTAGAAATCTTTGGCGGTGGTCCCGGAACCGGGAATCGCTTACATTGGTGGGTGGAACCAACTAGAGAACTGCGGCTTCAATATGTCAATCGGAAGTACAACTCAGTTTTTAAATAGTTCCGAGGTCTCTGATAACTTTATTTTAAACAGACATAGTGGAAGCCTCCTCTATTCAATGACATTCTTTATAGAGAGTAGAATTCGTATTTATATGAAAGAGAATCCATTAAAATATTTGAAAATTTTTCTTTTTTATTTGAAAAAAAGAAAAAGAAATTCTTTTAACTCAAGTAATTTAGTCGATAACGGACGACTACTTTAATGGGAAGCAAACCTGGCGAGCAGACGCAAACCCCCAGTTGACCGTGTTTATAGAATTCGAAGAACGTTGTTCTAAGGTGAGAAAAGAATTCTCAGATAAGTGGTCCAGTTTATGAGAGTTTAAAGATTGTAACTACAAAATATATTATGATAGTTATTAGCTACAAAATACAAACTTCATTTAGAATACGGTTAACTACACACTAAATGCTGCAGAAAAACAAACTTACACTATAGTTGTAACTGAAAACGGAATATATCAAATGCAAGTGAACACCCAAAAACCTAAAGGAGGAAACGGGGAGTTTTCTGTTAGGTAGGTAAATATCATAGACCACCCTGATTTACTAACTTTCCAACCACAAATGAAACCCATATTAATATCATATAGTCAACTATTTGAAATTAAATAAATATGCTTTTTTGATATTTTGAGGTTTATTTTCACTTTTCAGTCTAGTTTCCACGATCACTCCCGAGTATTCCGGAATGTTTGCTTTATGCCGAATTGTAAACGGAAACCCAGATTGCGGTTCGGATGTGAAGAACAATGTAAAGTTTGCGGAACCAAGTGTGAGTAGTGCCTTCAGTCAGACCTGGTTACCGGCCCGGCCCGGCCCGGCCCGGCCTGAAATTTTGGAGGCCGGGTCGGGTCGGGCCGGTTGGTCGAATTAACATGTAATCCGGCCCGAAATTTTGGAAGTCAGGCCGGGCCGGCCGGATAACCAGCTCTGTCTTCAGTAATATTAATTTTTCTGATACTTTAATTTAGCTTGTTCAACTTGTGCCTTTTAATGGAAAAACAGCTAGCAATGCTAGTGTTTATGAATTCAAGCCGATAGTCTACGGAAAGTAAGTACAAAATATAAAGTCTAGTATTATTGTAGTGTTAAAACCATGATGAAAAAGAAAGTTTCTCTATGATCTAATTTTATTTATTCATATATTTGATTATCAGTTTTAATTTAGCTTTTCAAGCAACAACTAGAATGTTTCAATAAAACAATTAATGTGGTTTAAAGTCATACGTCATCGAACTTTGTACGAAAGCAAAAGTGGAGGGGGGAAATTTATAGACTTATTCTAATCATTAAAAATATGATTAAAAGCAGCAAAACGTTTCCACGAAAGTTTTCGTAGAAGATAAGAAACATACAATCAATGCAATAAGATATTCAAAGCAAAAAAACAAAAATATATATGTAAATGAAAAATACAAAGATACGATATTTAGCTTCGAACTTTTCTATACAAACAAAACACACACTGGAAAAACAACTGGAATTTCCCTCAACATGCCCCATCAAGGCGGCGTCTACGTACTTGCCCTTGCCGGAAATGAGGTATAAATTTGCCAAGACTTGTTCAAACATTCTGCAATCTTGTCGGTCCAAATTATTGCGTCTAATTCCCTGTAGAAGATTGAAATTTTTAATTAGTAAAACATTGAACATTAATATATTTGTATTATTTAGACAATGCTGGTAGCGCAACAAATGGATGTAGTTCCCTACAATCGAGTAGGTATATTATGGCAATTTCCGCAGTACATTATTATTACGGCCGGAGAAGTACTGTTCAGTGTTACCGGTTATGAATTTGCTTACTCAGAGGTATGTTATAGTTCAAATATATTCAAATATTGTACATCAAGTTAACTATTATTATAGATATCTTATAGTAACCACAATATAGCTATACAATACATTTCTGTTCCTAAAATGGTAGTGCAATAGAAGCAAAAAAGCGTTATTTGAGTTACAAACAGTAGCAATGAATCTGTCATATTTAAATCCCGAAAACATTCTACGTAGGTAGTGTTCTTTAAAACATGTTCTATACCAAAACATACTGTTATTTCATAACACTTGTAAAAATGACTATTAATATTATAACTTAATATATTATTGTGTTTAGTCGGCTCCCTCAATGAAGGCTATGGTACAGGCCTTTTGGCTGTTAACAGTTGCATTTGGTGATCTTATTATACTTTTTATAACCGTTATTAATCCTTTTGAGAATATGGCTACTCTTTATTTTGCGTTTGCAGGTGAGTTATCATGGTTAAGAAAATAACAGCGTCAAACATTTAAACTGCAAAAAGCGGCAACAAAATACTACGAATAACAAATTTTATATTATTCACTTTAATTTAACTAAAGTGGCCAAACACGCGTAAAATAAGTTTGTAAAATATGTTTATATAATTTTCATATTTAAGCTGCAATGACAATAGTAATGGGCATACTAACGCTTATGGCTGTTTATTTCTACGATTATCGTTATGATGAAGATAACCGAATAACGGACTCTGATGAAGTAGAATCTAGTATGTCTGATTATCATAATAATCCCTTCTTCAACTCAGACACTGAGGTTAGTAATGCGAAAAGAATGAAATAAGGTATGATTAAAAGAAGTTTTTAATTTAATCAAAAAATTATTGAGCATCTTTTTCAGCATATTCTTACGTTTTTACAGGAAGCGACGCCAAACAATCCTCCGGTTCGACGGTTATCTCTAGGAGAAACAAAGTTTTAGGTGAATATTCGGCGTAATATGTTTTTATAAAGTACCAGAAAATACTGCCATAATGTATTATAAGAATAGATATATATACATAATTTTATACATTTATTGTTTAATAAACATTTACAGCTATATTTGTCTTATATATTTCACCACGAACCCTGAAGGTAGTACAAAATCATAACTTTATTCTAAATTATGAACTAATGCTTTTTCAACTTTTAGACGTAGCAGTAAGTTGAATGTGGCTAGTTGGAACATAACTTTTAAAGCGTTTTTATCGTTTTGATAAGCAGGAAGCTGCTATAAAATAATACAAAACGAGTTTAGAAAAGATAGAAGAATCCACAGTTTGTTATCGGCATCAGCAATAATTTACTTTTCATGTGAAAGCAAGGAATACCTTAAATTTATTTATATCAGATGATGTTGCACATATAGTGTTGTATTGCAAACTGTTTATTGAAAATATAAAAGCTTTTATATTTCGAGCTTTTGGATGTACTTAACGTGTTGTTGCTAAGCAGCTTGCCATAAGGGATAATAGCTCCCAACAACTCTAGAAACATTTAAAGTTATTTTGAATTGTCTGCAATTATATTCAAATGTAATCAATTCAGATTGTCTGTAGGCACCAGAAAGTGCATACGTATTGTGTATAGAACCTCTTACCAGTGCATATCGATAAAGAAAGCATCGGTTGTTAATTCATACACAATTTAGTCACATCAGTCTACCAGAAGATATATTTTATTCTTGTTCAATGAATGTAACTATCCAATATTATATATTTTGATCTCCATACTAATTGTTAACTGTACTAGTATTATTCTATTCCTTGTTCTAATGTTGAAGTAGCATAACAACTTAGTATATTTCTATTTCAATAGTTATTTAAGTGTATTGCCCTACAAAGCTACATTTTTGATGCCAACAACGACCATATAAAACTCATTAGCACAGCAATAGAGAGCTTATCTTCTTAGCTTCTTTTAATATTCTTTGTGTTATCATTTCTTTAACACATATACAAACTGCTACAATATACACTTTCCCTTTTACTTATCGCATTTTTCTCGATTGTTGATACATAAGCCGAATTATGATTGAGAGCAAAGGTATTGCTAATATGTCAGGTCCGCCATTCCACCACAAATTGTCATTTTAGTTAAATGAGGAATGTTTATTTCTTTTTCGAATTTTCGTTTTCTACCGCACTCTGTACTGAAGTTAATAAAAAGACTGTAGATTATTCAATCTAATATATATTAGTTTGTGTGTCTTTATAATTATGTCTATTTAATTATTTTCTCGCTAACAACTCCGTTATTATCTATTATCTATATGTGAGTCACTGTTAAAAGAAACTTATGATTGCTCAATAATGTCTATCTGCCTTAAGCAAGCAAAATTCCAACACAATTTCTTTTCATTTATTTATTGTGATAGTTGTATTACTTCTATACTTACAACTTGGTGTATTGAGAGCTAAAACTTTAGCTCCGAGTACCTTATATGAACAAAAGAAATATCTACTCTATATGTATTCACTAAAATTCATAGCGCCTAACAAACGTTATATATATTTTATATAGTTATTTATAGGGGCCAAGATGGTTCCGTCAATAGCAGAGGAAGAACCGGAGGATAAAATCTATACAACATGGCCGGATATGTTAAGACATTGGCCAAAAACTACTCTTCTAATTGTTTCTAATGAATTTTGTGAACGGTTCGCTTTTTATGGAATGAGAAGTTAGTTGAAGGCAAATACTGAACGTGCACAAGCAAGAGTGTTAGACATTATTTATATTATAGGAAATATTTGTCCCACGGTTGGTTAGACAAAAATATCGTTTTTTTGTTCTATCATCAGTTTGGTCCTACTTTTCAGCTGTTCTCACCCTTTATTTGATCAACATGTTGAATTACTCTGACGATACAGCCACAATCATCTACCAAGCATTCAGTATTATGTGCTTCCTTACTCCCATCTTAGGTTCAATCATTGCTGACGGCTATATTGGAAAGTTCTGGTAGGTGAATGAAAGTATTTATAGTCATTTTAATATAGATAACCCACATTTGAGTGCAATTTCAGGACTATTTTCTCTGTTTCGTTGATATATGCTGCTGGTGAAGTGATTCTGTCAATAGCGTCTACCGAAAAACAGAATTCCAGTACGCATCCGTAAGTTTCCGCTTGTATCTGCTTGGTCCAAATACTTAGTTATTTGAGAGTGTTGACAACTCACTTAGCTACTGTGTAATTTAGAGCAATGGATTTGTCTGGATTGGCGATCATTGCCCTTGGAACCGGCGGAATAAAACCCTGTGTATCTGCGTTTGGTGGAGATCAGTTTGATCAGAAACAGGTAGGCTCGGATTTACAATATTTAAATGATTTTAACTGAGAACATTAGTATCGATCTTGTTTTAGGAGAAGATGATTTCCATGTTTTTCTCTGTTTTCTACTTCTCTATTAATGCCGGTTCAACTATTTCGTCTTTCATTACTCCCATATTTAGATGTAAGCTAAAAGTGACATACTATATTACAATTTTGTATTTAGCTCAACCATGTCTCGGTCAAGACTCGTGTTATCCACTGGCGTTTGGTGTTCCCGCAGCGCTAATGCTGGTAGCCACCGGCATTTTTATGCTAGGTTCATTCTGGTACAAAAAGCCGCCACCAAAAGAAAACATTTTTGGAGAAGTAGCAAGAGTTATGGGAGTGAGTTACTTATTAGTATCATTTATATAATAATAAACAAACTAAAACCAGTCCAAACAATTTGTGTTCAGTCTATGTAAGAGATAGGTGTTCTAATTCTTTAGAGACTAATCGTAATTGTAGAAAGAGTTAAAGCTTAACATGGAAAATGAAACTCGTTCGCTTTTACGAATTCCTTACAGGGAGCCGTAATGAATAAGTCAAAAGCAAAGGAAAGAAAGGAACATTGGCTGGACTATTATTTAAACAACCATGATTGCGACAAAGATAACAAGTGGGTAAACTATTTATGTCAAATATAATACTAAAATCAAATAACTACGGAAAAATGGTTAGCAATTGAAAAGATCTGTTAAAACTTTGTTTTTAATATACATTTTGCGACGTTCCTCAATACGGTGAATCGAAAACGTTTGAAGCAAGCAAACATTCACCGAACTTATGTTCACCAACGTAACATTAGCTTAAAACTATATTTTTTAATCTAGAAGCTAAAATATTTTGTTTAAGATGTCTGGCCTTACAAAAAGAACTCGGTAAACACAGTGTATGCCACAAGGTAATAATATAAACATTTATCTTATTTTAAATGCTTTGTTTAGAAAAACCTGGTAGAGGATATTAAGTCTCTTTTGAGGGTGTTGGTTATGTTTATTCCGCTACCTATATTCTGGTCTCTTTATGATCAACAAGGTTCCATTTGGACTATTCAAGGTAATCATAATGTTATTACAAATAAAATAACATTGTTACAGCTCATTTAACAAGAAATTTCTTTATTATCTTTTAGTTATAAATAACTTAATATATTTTAGCTCTTCATATGGACTGTCGTCTTTCTAGTACGGTGAATCTTCTTCCCGACCAGATGCAAACAATAAACGCCGTTCTCATTTTGGTTCTCATTCCAATTTTCCAAATTGCCGTGTATCCTTTAGTTGGCCTTCTTTTTAAAGTAACGTTAGTTTACTTTTCTAAATAATAAATATAGCTCTTCGTACAGACCGCTGCGCAAAATGGTCGCTGGAGGTATGTTGGCATCAGTTGCATTTTTGGTAACGGGTATTGTGCAGATCAACATACAGGTTAGTTAACAATAATAATAAAAGAATATGCTTTACTGGTTTAAATAAATATACATTCGTTACCAATATACCTTTTTCTTTAGAATGGTCAGTCTAAGCTACCGGGCGATGGCGAGGCTTTTGTCAGTGTATGGAATCAACTTCAAGGATGTAATATAACAGCAACGTATAATGGAGACAAAAGAATGTTAGCTTATGATAAGGTTTTGAGAATGATGTGAACTTACTCATAATATAATATTTTAAGGCTCTGACTGAAGATAACAAACTTCATACAACAACATTCCATTTGTCTTATCCTCATTCCGGTAAATTACCCAAATCTATACCATTTTGGAAGGACACGATTCAGATTGACTTCACAGGACCTAGTTGTAAAAATGTAAGTTAAGAAAATAGTAATGTTAAAATATTCTCATTAATGGTCATTAAAGCTTCTTTGTTAACGTTAAAAAAGTATTTGAAAAATTATAAATTTATCTATTCACAATCTACTTTTTAGTATCCTTTCGGTTCCACTCAAAAGTATCCGGTGACGGTACAAAGTCGCTTTATGTACACGGTAGCTGTCACCCCTAATGGGATATTTCAATCTCACGTTAACACGGATAAACCATCTGGAGGCAATGGAGAATTTGCGATCGGGTAGGTTAGATCGGGTAGGAGCTAAACTCCTAAGACTAAGAATTGGTCTGCACTTGTTAAAAACAAATTTACCATTAGGTTAATTTTATTTCAAATAAACGACTTTAGAAAAAATTTATTCATAACTTATTGGGATGTACAAGCAGAGGATTCTTAAAAGAAGATATTGCAATTTCATTATAGATTTGCGACGGCACTGAATCAAAAGTTTGACCAGAATTTGTGTGTCTGTCGAGTCTATGGATCGGGCGAGAAACATTATGATGGGAATAATCCTTGTAACCCAAGAAGACCGTCAGATTTCTATGCATGGGAAATCAACTACAACAGCGGCGAAGTAAGGAAAAATGAGAAAGTTAGCAAGTGATCATCTCTTTGCAAATATATGTATTAATGGTGAAATGAGTACAGTAAACCCGAACTAAATGTATGTTGTAATAATCACTTATTGTTAGTAATGGTTATTTTAGCTTTTAAAAGAACTGTTTTTTCTTATATTTTAACAGAAAGAAAAAGATATTTTAATAGGTTTCAGATTTTGAAACTAAGAAGCCAAGTATGCTTGATTGAATAAATATTTCAGGACGACCGAACGGGTTATCCGTCGTATTATCCACAGAATAACAAACCCAATGTGACAACTTACAAATTCAAATCTGTTAGACCAGGAAAGTAAGTTATTAGTATGCCTTAGTACGCTAACATATCATTCAAGATGGGCTGTCTACTACATGTATGCTACACCTAAAAGTTGGGATCATCAATCATATTCCGCTTCGCAGTTAACACCTAATTTAAACTCAACAGGAGTACAATTTGAAGTTACGCAGCAAGGAGCGGTCCTCATGATGACCTTAACAGGAAATTACGTAAGGAATACTCTCATTCTAATGTCTCCAGAATAGGTTTCGCAGGATTTCAATCTAGTTTTCTCACTTTATTCCCACAAAAGCAAGAAGTATTCTCTCTATGTCAAATATAGTATTCCTATTACTATTTTTATTACAGAATGCACCTGTACCCCATACCTGGCAGTTAATTGCCCCTAACACAGTTAGTATTCTATGGCAAATTCCCCAATACTTTATAATTACCGCTGCGGAGGTCTTGTTCTCCATCACAGGATACGAGTTTGCGTATTCTCAGGTTTGTTGATTAACCTACCCATCGTTGACAAAGCTTACAGGTTATATTTGATAAACATTAAGTTAAGTATGCTTCATATAATATTTGTATTTAGTCCGCACCTTCTATGAAGGCCATGGTTCAGGCTCTATGGTTGTTCACAATTGCTGTTGGTGATTCTATCATTCTAATTATCACTGCTTCTCAACTTTTTAAGAACATGGTTGTTCAATTTTTCGTATATGCCGGTTAGTTTTATAGAGTTGTTTCACAATTTGAATCTGAGTTTGGTAAAAACCTTTCTATCTGATATTCTTTCCAAGCATTTTTTCCATTAATTTGAATGTATATTTTATTTACTTACCGCAGGTGTGATGGCATTTGTTATGGTTATATTTGCACTGTTGGCTATCTTCTACTACGAATACCGTATTACTGATGTTGAAGAAAACGAAGATACCGAGTCTTGTGACGGAAGCGAAGATCATCACTCTTCATCTAGATCTGTTTCTTTGATTGTTGGAGGAAAACTCAATAAGGTATGCAATAAGCGAGAAGTAGTAATTAACAGTATACTGTTTTGTGTTCAAACGAGAAATGGCGAGAACAAACTGAGTTAATTCAACCATTCATTTAAAAGTGATGTTCGGAAAAGATCTAATAATGTACGCTTCAAGTTGTGATTATGAAAGCACACTGGCCAAGGATGTCCGGAATTCCGGATTGCGGCGCTTTTCCTTCCGTTTTCCGAAAAAATTGAAAATTTCCGATGTCCGAAATTTGAAAACCGTCTTTCCAGACAACCCTGACCCCGGCTTTTGATGCTTAACGTTTAGTAACTTTCTTATATTAGGGTTTTGCTGAGGATGCAGATGAAATGGGTGACGATGGCAGCTACACGCGGTTTTGATAGAATTGAACAATAGTCGTTATTAATTATTATTGTATATATTATATATAAATCATATTCGAGATGCTTTATCGTTATTTGTAGCTGGATGCAGCTGAACTGTACAGAAAAATAATTGACAATAGAAAACTTAACAGGAAATGTATAATGTACATACTCCAGACATACAAATCATTCAGAGGCAAATGTCGGATGCTTCAGTGATACTTCAATCAAAACTCTTGTCAATGAGATTTTAACTACTTTAACTTAAATGAAGCAAAACATGAAAACTGCTTCAATACTTGAATCCTACAAAAGTTCGTTAACGACAGTTCCGAATACTAGAGAGCATACTGGTTTGAAAAAAGCAGCGAATTAATAACCAAATTTCCGACCGATCAAGTGATGTTGCACTCGATCTTATTACTCATAGCTGACTTATCTGCTTTGACCCCATCTTGATCTCTTCTTTTGATTTTTATCTGAGCACACCAATCGTTTTGCACATAGCTAATCCAAACTATAAGACAGCAAACAGTGAGTAACATGGAGTTATTTGAAGCAGCTTCGAGGTTTTTGGAATTTTCTTACGTACGGTTTGCAACGTCATAATTTTATCTGCACTCCAGATGCAAATAGACTAGCAGATTAAACAAATAATTTATCTACTCTGGGAAATGATATGTGTCAAAAAGTATATAAAGAGATCACAAAAAAGGCATATAAGAATAGCAACGAGTCATTCTCGTTGCAAGTATTTTATATTAGCCAAACTGTTAAACTACGACGTTTACATAGCAATGCACTAAGAACAACAACTAACAACACTATAAAACTCTTTTACAGTCCAGTGCACAACTCCTTTTTTGCAATTTCACGATCTACGCGGAAGATTGGTTTCTGTAGAGTGCTATATTTGATAATAATACTTTTAATGCAAACTGACTTAACCAACCAGCCGGTCATTCCAGTCACTTTAAGCTTGATTTGTCAGGTGAAAACCGAAATTTGGCGAATTAGATTGGAGCAGCCCAGTTCCTTGTATAGTCAACTAACCAATCACTTTCGGCTAAATATCTATTTATTGTAATGAGAGCGAACAATTTATTGGTTGCGTGTACAATTTCTTTGGATTTCCGCGTTCCTTCAGAATTCTACAGTACACCCCCTGCAAACGATTCA
This sequence comes from Phasmarhabditis papillosa, assembly GCA_034691345.1. Classification (NCBI taxonomy): domain Eukaryota; kingdom Metazoa; phylum Nematoda; class Chromadorea; order Rhabditida; family Rhabditidae; genus Pellioditis; species Pellioditis papillosa. Next base: position 12,494 of record JAQGAV010001256.1, read on the forward strand.
TCCGTCAACTATATTGTACTATGTTAAGCGATGAAGGCGCAGGCTGGGAAATTTGGCCAGCAGTCAGGCTGTTCCCCTCTCGTCATCTTATGAGTAGATAGGACGTAACTCAGCTCTTCAAATACAGCCCAGGAACTGTTACTTCTATATAAAAAAGGTCCAGTATTCTATCGAGGCAAAAAATATATTTTCAATCTACGTAAAGTCTTAAAATATACCCACTGGAAACTTACTTCTTTGTTGTCAGGGATAAAAAGAGTTGGTATTCATGTTACTGTTATAATACTAATATGGAAAGAGTAGATAATTCTCAGGTAGTATAGTTTCTGTTCTATCTGTTCGCAGAATTAATCTAATCTATATCACGGACGCTACGCTGAGTAATAGATTGGAAGTAACTAAATCGAAGATTAGAATGAATTTATCTTTGAATATGTAAAATGTAGCCAGAATTTAGAGTAAGCCGAAACTACACCCACCCAATATTTGAAGATTAGGAATAATAGAAACGAAAAAATTAGTAATCATTTAAAAATCATATTTTTGACAGCAGTACTTAATGAGTAACCATTACAACAATTAACCAATTAACCATTGCAATTATTGACAATAGACACTGAAAGTATTGCTATAGTTTTTCGATCTGTTTTGGTTAACATGAAATCCGTAATACCGATCTATTCAAAACATATTTATCGTTGTTTTCTTGTCTTAGATATATTGTTAAAATGCAACACTGATCACCAAAACGTTATTCTGAAAGTTCTATCCCGGCAGTTCATATTTCATTAAATAATCAATCAGTTTGTTGATACCTTAGGAGCTAGATATTTCACATTTTATATTAACGATCTTCCATTTCAAAGTACATACAAAAATGTTTATTTGATTTGTAACATATTGTGAGTTTCCGCTTACTAATCTAACCACAGGCTCTTTACGTACTCGGCGGAAATGCTGATTACAAACTTCATTTCCTGCGAAATATTGAAAGATTAAATGAATATGTATGTGGCAGGTGGGCAATACATCTTTTGAAGATTCTTTATCGCCACGATAGCAAAGACTGGTAAAATTAATATAAAAGGAGATGAAAGAAGAAAGAATATACCACTTATGGGTACATGCCCCCAAACAAAAGATTATATCAGTTGCTTCAATTTCACGCCAATAATTGTAGCGTTCTAAATGAATTCTTTCAATATCACCTAGAGACTCTAACCTTGGCCAAAAACATGTTAGCCGTGTTTGTCAGCTAAATTATTTATTTCAAAACTTCATAACAGCCCTAATCAGAATATACTAAAATTGTGGTTGTTAAAAGTTACAGGAAAACATCTTATGCCATTGCAGTTATGTGGAAAAAACTATACAAAGTTTCTCTCCAACTGAAAATAATTTATGTGATTTTTGTTTTCTTCACATTAAATAAAATATTTATTGTTTTCCAAATGTTACAGAAGATCATGGTTCCTTCAATAAAAGAAGAAGATCCAGATAATAAGATCTACACAACATGGCCGGATATGATAAAACATTGGCCAAAAACTTCATTGTTGATTCTCTCAAATGAGTTTTGTGAACGTTTTGCGTACTATGGTTTGAAAGGTTAGTTAAATCATTGGTATTTGGCCTTAACAGACAACAAATTGAAATCCGATTGGGTTAGTAAAAAATCGTTGCCAACTTGTAGTCTAAATATTTCGAATATTTTTAGCGGTGTTAACCCTTTACCTGATCAATGAACTAAACTACTCGAATGACACTGCAAGCATTATGTACCAACTATTCAATGTTCTTTGTTTTGCGACTCCAATCTTAGGATCTATCCTCGCCGACGGTTATATTGGAAAGTTCTGGTATGCTTATTGAAGGTTTTGAATATGAAACAAATTCTTACAATGTAGTTTTACTTTACTACTTTTCACTTTGTATTGTTGTTAGAACAATTGATTTTAGGACGATTTTCTCGGTTTCCTTGGTATATGCAGCCGGTGAGATCCTGCTCTCAGTGGCTGCGACGGAAAAACAAGATTCAAGCACTCATCCGTAAGTCAATATGATATAAAATAACATCGATGTATAAGTTTTTATATTCTCAAATTATTAAGATTATAATGCTTCTAGAGCAATGGATTTGGCTGGTCTTGCCATCATAGCAATTGGAACAGGTGGTATCAAGCCTTGTGTATCAGCCTTCGGTGGTGAACAGTTCGACCAAAAGCAGGTTTGTTATAATTAAAAAATATAGTAATTTACAAGAGTTAATAATATTTGAAAGAACATAATTAACGTAGGTATTAGTTATATAGTCGGCACATTTTTCGTCTTCAAATGGAGGTAGACAAGGAAAGAATAGTTTTACTGATCCAGTTTGCTTTGTTATAACCATTTTCATTTCTAGGATAAGATGATTTCTTTGTTTTTCTCTGTATTCTACTTTACAATCAATGCGGGCTCCACTATTTCATCTTTCATTACTCCTATATTCCGGAGTAAGTTCAGAGCAAACTAATGGTGTTTTAAGCATTGCTTTAGCTCAGTCATGTCTCGGTCAAGATACTTGTTTTCCATTAGCCTTTGGTGTTCCTGCTGTACTTATGTTAGTGGCTACCGGCATTTTCATGATAGGTTCATTCTGGTACAAAAAGCCGCCACCAAAAGAAAACATTTTTGGAGAAGTAGCAAGAGTTATGGGAGTAAGTTTTTCAACCAAACACCTGTTAAATGCTTGTTTCAAATGTAACTAAAAATATCCACAATTAGCTTGATGAGCATGTTTTTGTTTATTCGTCGTTCATATCCCACATTCTACAGTTCTTTTCAGAAAGCCATCGTGAATAAGTCAAAAGCCAAAAGTAAAAGGGAACACTGGTTAGACTACTATCTAAACAGTCATGATTGCGAAAATGACAAGAAGTAAGTGGGAAAACAAAATGAACTTTTATGAAGTACGCCTTCATTAAACTATTCCAACTAATTAGAACTGAAAAGTTTATATTATGCAGATATAATATGTAAACTTTAGTCCGTTTTGAAAATAGACAGAATCCGCCGTTTGTAGTTATCGTGCCGTGACTTCCCATTCATTTTGCTTAATTTTGCTTAAATACATTTATTACTTTCGGTTTCAGATGCCTTGCCCTGCGGGAAGAACTCGGAAAAGCAAACGCTTGTCACAAGGTATGTCTAAAAGTTGGGAATTCTTTGTGAACGTGATATTCGTTTTGCAACAAACATATATTCCTTAATCTAGAAAGCATCAAATACGGAACGTATAGCATAAACTATTATTGGGAGCATATGCAAAATATAGAACTCTGTTTCAGAAATCTCTAGTAGACGACATCAAGTCTCTTATGAGGGTGTTGGTTATGTTTATTCCAGTACCTATATTCTGGTCTCTTTATGATCAACAAGGTTCTATTTGGACTATTCAAGGTAACAAATTTGACAGTTGAAGAAGACATCTATTGAAGAAGACTTATTTAAAAGTTGCATAAATACATGTGTTTTGAAAAAGTAATATGTTTTCCATCAAAAAATGACACTTTTCTAGCTCTTCAAATGGATACTCGTCTTTCTGATTCGGTGAATCTGCTTCCTGATCAAATGGCTACCGTCAATGCCGTTCTTATTCTCATTCTCATCCCATTATTCCAAGTTGTTGTTTATCCATTGGTTGGTATGGTCTTTAAAGTAACGTAAGTTGTTTTCTTTATATTCACATACTTAATATTCTTATAGTCCTCTCCGTAAAATGGTCGCTGGTGGTCTTGTGGCATCTCTTGCATTCGTTATCTGCGGTATAGTACAGATAAATATTCAGGTTGGTTTTGAAGTAAACATTCAAATTTGTAATTTATTGATGAAAATTACTTACTAATGAATTTAGAATGGCATAGCTAAAACACCGGGCGACGGCGAGGCTTTTGTCAGCGTATGGAATCAACTTCAAGGATGCAATATAACAGTAACATATAATGGAGACAAAAGAATGTTAGCTTATGATCAGGTTTAATTATGTTTAGAATATTCATTATATATCTATTTTAGGCTATAAATGAGGACAACAAAAATGTGATAGATGGTAGTACAACATTCCATTTGTCTTATCCTCATTCGGGAAAATTACCCAAGACTATCCCAGGATGGTCAGACACAATAAATATTGACTTTACAGGACCTAGTTGTAAAAATGTGAGTACACATATATTAAATGTTTCCTGCAAGATTTTCCTATAAAAAATTGGGCTTCTAACGATATATTCGGAGTTTTGAATTTTTTCTTATATAAAAGAGCTTTTGTTTATGTGGCAGAGTAAATTGTTTTCGAAAATTATTTGTTATTTCATTCCGCAATACTTTTCTAAGCTATAATAAACTTTAAATATAGCAAAAAGTTTGAATATTGATGATTTTATGGGCAAAAAGCATTTCTTGGATTCCATTACGATATTACTTAAAAGCCGGCGGTTTGTCCCTTTAAGATTAAGATTTCCATTAGTAGTCATATACTAAATTTAAAGTCTACAAATTTAGTAGAAAAACATTTCAGCATCCTTTCAAAGCAACTGAGAACTACACCGTGACAGTACAAAGTCGATACATGTATACGGTAGCTGTTACCCCTAATGGTATATTTCAAACTTATGTTGATACGGATAAACCTACTGACGGAAGTGGAGAATTTTCTCTAGGGTGAGCACTAGTTTAGTTTTAATCTTAGCCTAGGTTACCACAGAATCACTTGTTAGTAAACTGAAAAAAAGTATACACCTTTGCATTTATTACTCAAACAATGGTGCCCTGAGGCAAACTATATCATTTTTCTTAAGATTTGCCATTGCACTGGATCAGATATTTAACCAAAGTCTGGCTGTTTGCCGAGTCTATAATCCCGGAGAAAAGCATTATGATGCAAATAATCCATGTAACCCAAGAAGGCCAACTGATTTCTATGCATGGGAAACAAACTACAATGATAATACAGTAGGTTTTAGATATAGCCAGCAGACTTCTAATTTCCATAGATCGAGTTCAGATTGCTGTTCGAATATAAATTTTACTCTAACATGTAGCGAGCTATTAAAAAGAGACTACATATATTTTAGTGAATTTCGCATTTCACTATACTTAAATTTGTTCTTTAGGATGATATCACAGGGTATTCCTCCTATTACCCGCAACATAATATCGCTCTTGTGACCACCTATAAATTCAATCCAGTGAAACCAGGAAAGTAAGTTAAATATACTTTAGCTGTAATACAAACACTTACTATAGATGGGCTTTGTACTACATGTATGCTAACCCTAGAAGTTGGGATTATCAATCCTGGTCTGCTCAGAAACTGACTTCTAACATTAACAATACCGGAGTTCAATTTGAAATTCAGACACAAGGAGGCGTTTTTCTAACCACATTAACTGGGGAATATGTGAGTTTTACTGTTTTTAGTTTGTGCAATATTTCAATCCTCATGCTTTACTGAACAAGTGTTCCGTTCCGTTTTCACAATTTTAATTGTAATAAATGGAAATTTTTGTAGTATTGGATTTGATACCCAATAATGAAAATTCCGTTGCACTTTGCATACCGATTTATTTTCAGAATGCTCCTGTGCCCCACACGTGGCAGTTAGTTGCCCCTAACACAGTTAGTATTCTATGGCAAATTCCACAGTACGTAATAATTACCGCTGCGGAGGTCTTGTTCTCCGTCACGGGATTGGAGTTTGCATATTCACAAGTGAGTCGAACTAAACAATAAAAAACAATTAGAATAAATGAATCTATTTTATATATTGTAATAGTCTTTCTCTCTTGTACATAAACAATCATTATCTTTAAGTCGCCTACTTCCATGAAGTCCCTTGTACAGGCCTTATGGTTGTTTACAAGTGCAATAGGAGATTCAATTATGATTCTTATTACACTTTCAAAACTCTTCAAGAATATGGTCGTACAATTCTTCGTTTACGCCGGTTTGTATTTAAAACTTCATTAAAGCTCTTTGAGCCTGGTAACTAAAATTACAGTTTAATTTTGCAAAACAAACAAAAATATATAACACGACTTTAGAACCATGGTGTAAAACCTATATCTAGGCATAATGGCGGTGGTTATGGTTATATTCGCACTGATGGCCATTTTCTACTATGAATACCGTGTCGAAGGCATGGAGGAAGATGACGATGACGAAAGTAACTTTAGTGATAAGGAAGACAGGTCTACCACAAAATCTGTTACTTCAATTGTCATAGGAAATTTAAATAAGGTAGGAAAAAGCCTTTAAAAACAATATTATCAACATGAACAAAAAATTCCGACTATGTCTGTTCGAAACTAATCCCTTATATTTACAAAGTCTAACTTATTCTAAAACCTATTTAACATCATGTTACTTAAAATTTGTTAATAATATTTCTTTGAGGGTTTTGCGGAGGATGCATATGAAATGAGTGATGACGATAGCATTAGACTATGAGAACAACGAACAATAGTACTAACTAATTACTTATGTATAAATTATAAATAAAATATATATGTTTTGTATCACTTTTTCATATAACTACTTTTTAAACATGAATTGACAAGAGTTCATTCATTGCACAACCAGCGGGACGCTGTTTTTCTGCTATTGAGCCTTTTTAGTTTATTTCTGCTTCCATAGATGTAAATTGTTTATTCTGCCGTCTTTGCGAATGTATCAAACAGAAGTTTAATGAATCATCCGTTCTCGAATACTATATAACGCAACGGAAATCTTGTTTTTAACAAACTTGATCAAAACATAGTCAAAATGTAATGTTGCTTATTGGACTAGTTGTTTGCGTCAGCATCTGACTTCAAGCTCTTTTATAATTTTGAATTACCATCGCTTTTTCGAACACTTTCTATACTTCTTAAAACAACTGAAAACGTTATATATGAAGCAGATATGTTGACTAACTATTAATGCAAAGCATTTCACAATTCTTAGATCGGTGGAAAACGATTGTGTGCAATATATTACATTGTTTACCGAACATAATGACTAATTCATAATGAACCTTTTTATAACTTATTTCTTAGTGCAACAAATATGTTTAGAAATGCTTTTCCTTGTTTTACTTTCCACTCTACTATTTTCTACGATTAATGGTGATGAATCTACGGTTGGTTATAGGGAATTGACCTTTTTTCAATTTTGCCATTCAAAAAATTATACATAAAATAAGTAAAAATGATTAAAAACAAATAAAAACTTGGGAATAGTAGTTTTTCACTATGCTGAATTCATTTCTAAAAACAATTAAGTGAAAAAAATAAAATATCATTCTCAACCTTTAAAATTTTGGGTGTCCTTATGCAAATGGAACGCACTGTAGCTTATGAATTTCCCTAACATTATTCATTTCTCATAGAGAGTTATGTATTTGCTATTGAAACCTAATAGAAGAGAGAAGAAAGTATATTCGGGTGTAATATTTCAGTCTGTGACGCCTATTCCTTCCTGCTATTGGGGTAACAGTTGTGACAGTGGTTGTATCTGTTGTGGTGATTGTAGTCAGGCTACTAACTTTATGTAAGTTTTATGTGAGTTTTTTATTGTGTATATTTATTGAAAGATTCCTATCAAAATAGGAATGATACTTCCTAATTAAACCAACTTTAGATACTTTTATTGCAATTTGGTATATACCCAAAATACTCAAGTATACTGAAGTATACTTAAAAATGTGCTGCTCATTTTATTTTTCTATGTTATTCACTTTGAAAAGTCATATAGAAATAACAAAAAATGAATGAAAATGAACGATTTTACATCATTTTAAAACTTTGGATCTCATGGTGGGTTGCTTTATCTTGCTTACGCAAAAAACGGCTGAAAAGCATGTTTATATACAGAATTGAATATTTTTCACGCGTTAATTGCTTACTTCATTGACAAAAATGATAAAAAAAATTTAGTTTTTCGAATTTGCTTGTAGTTTCTGACTTTTGCGAATTGCCGCAGGTTTGTGGGTGGCGGGACTCGGGCACCGATGCCCAAATCCCGTACACTTTCAGCATTTTCAAATGCTCGTAACTTTGTTCAAAATTTATGTATTGAAATTCGAATTGTATATTTCTATTCAGTTTGACTAACTCTATCGAATAAAGCAATGAAAATTAGTAAAAATTATATGGCATACCGTGCCTTTAAAGGGACTGTGACTTGGTAAATCACCTACAGTAAGCGCGCGCCCTTGATAGGAAATTACCCAAATTGTGTCAAAAAGTTTGACTTTTTGCACATTTAAATTATATTTATCGTTTTAAAAGGGTTGTGGAACGTAGATTCGAAGTCTTTTTGGAATATCTTTGTTTTTGAAATAGTTAGGAACAGAAATACAAAATCATAAGCCGTTTTCGACCAAGTAAGCTCTTTAAAAAATTATACCTCTTACTTAGCGTTATAATACCTCGAATACGAAGAAAATTAAATATATACAATTATATATATTTATAATCAGTGAAATACCCCCTATAATCTGAAATTAACATGAAAATACCTTGTCACAGTCCCTTTAAGGGAAAGTATTTTGAGTATTTAAATCAAAGTTTTTAAAATGTTACCTTTAATTCAAGAGCTTTAATTTTGCATTACAGATGTGTACGTAATGACCAACATGAGTGTGCTTTTTTCAATTTCGACAAACCAACCGAAAAAGCTACTGTAAGTCTAAAACTACAGTTTACCCTAGAAAGATATATTACAGATGGAACCAGCAAAACGAAAAGCGGTAGTTGACTTTTGGAATATTGCCAACAAGGCATCTGGAGCAACAGATATACCTATTATTGATTAATAAATTATTTGTGAATCAAATAAATATGTTGTTATTGTTGCTTTATTTCATTGTTTCACTGCCTGATTTTCAAGAAGCTGCATTTCCTCTATAATTTGTTTTCTTTGTGTGATAAGGACTCTTAATTTCGTTTATACTTTTTACTGGAAACTAACTAATAATGTTCATCTCTTCGAACTATTGTTCTAATCATCATTTTCTTGAAGTAGAGACAAAATCCTGTTACAGGTATTATGTTTAGTGTTTCATCACTAATTTTCTGTAAGAATACAGAAGTTATCGTATTAACCTTGCAATGAAAGAAGAAACTCAGCTAATTAAATAAATAACAAGTCTATTTTAATATTAGGTACATAGTACTACAGACTGAACTGATAATATTTATCAAGGAATGCAAGAATGTTCTTAAGTAGTAGAAACTTGTTTATACTTGCCTTAATAAGATATTAGCATACACAATAACAAACATACAAAATGATATTAGGCATAAATATTTTGTAAATTAACGTGGTTTATGGTAATGTTATTAAGAAGGATAACTATATTTAGATATATAGTTCGATAATTATACAAGCCATATTTTTGCAATTACTTTCGCTTTAACAAACTATATATCTAACACATAACCTATGATATATTACATTCGCAAGGGTTTATTGTTGTCCCTAGTTCCTGTTCAAAATTGCCCACCGATGGTTTTCTTGTAATGATAAATCAACTTTATCATCAAATTCCTTTATAATTAGAACCAGGTGATTTAAAATCTAAGCCGACAAGCTTATCAACTGAAATTATTTCCCGAAAGTGAAATTGTGTAAAAAAAATGACGCTTAGGTGATTATCCAAAAGCATTAGCGACCGAGAAATAACGTGGAAAGAATTATTTGGGCAGATCAGAAGTGTTTTTGTAATTCTCTAAATTTATGACATTCTATATTAGTACCTACATACTATATACAATTTCAAATAATGAGGCT
>JAQGAV010001257.1:0-22302 GCA_034691345.1 Phasmarhabditis papillosa
TTTCTCTCTTTTACATCTTTGTCGGGGAACCTTATATTGGAAACTTGCGATTAGCTCTTTGAGGCGAGCCATTCTACTCTCTGAACCACCGGGGCAAGGAAATATACAATCGACGCAGATAGGGCATTGAGGTCCAAAAGAGGACCTCAATAACTCTATTTGCGCCGAATAGAAATCCTATTTTCGAAAATGGTAAATAATTAATAAACCATAAATAAATAAAGAGGAAATAAAATAAAAACGCAGACAACATTTGGAAAGTGTGCCTTTTGGTTGGACTGTTTCAACGCATTATCATTGGAGCGCCACTGTAGAAGTAAATTCTTGCCGTCCGGGAGGCCGGGAAAATTTTTTTATGCTTTCTTATTACTAGGGTAGGGGGTCGTATTTTTGCGCCTCCCAGCTGCGCCTAGCAGGGGGGTAGTAAATATTGAAGACCGTGAAAAAAAGTTTGCCGGTCCTTGCTTCCATGGCTAAACAAAATTACGCGCTAAACATACAGCAGGGCCAAATTAAATTTTCCGAAATTTGATAACGAACATTTCAAAATATCCCGAACGCTACGTTACCTTGCTATAGGCGTCTCCCTGCAATTCGTAGTGGTTACCTACGGATAACTATTACCTGCAACAGATAATATAGTAAATTAGAGAGTACAATGCCGAAAAGAAAAACAATATACAAATTATAAGTACTAAATTGCCTAGGAAAACTAACGAACCAGAGGTTATGCAAAAGCACAATGCAACTGATTGAAAGTGAGAAAAGAGATGCGAAAAATACCCAGCCGACCTCAGTCCTTCTCCAACTTGGCTCGAAAACGTGCGGAAATTTGTTACTTTGTAGCCCAGTGGTTTATACTAAAAACATTGCTTTTCATTAAATAATTGTCGGAAGTTTAGGTACATTAAAAATTACATTGGTGAGATTCGAGGGCGTTTGCTTCAGTTTGGAGCCAACATTACCGATATTGGCGAATCTACGATAGCGGAACTAACTTCTGTGAAGAAAATGTAAGAGTATATGGATTTTGTGAGCTAGAAAATTAGTTATGATTTGTACATTTGCCTCATAAGCTAGAGATCGGTGGTTCCTGGCCCTTGAGTCCTTTATTAACAGGGTGCCTGACATAGGCGTTCTCGCTTATATAAATTCTTTTGTATCACTACAAACTGCGAAATTGATTGTCGTAATTGACAAGTAAATAAAGAAGTATTCACCCTTCCGGCTTTTTTAGAAACCTGGATAACTTGCTATGCGCTCATATTAGACAAGCAGATTTTGTGGATTGGGGTATTGCCAGAAACTATTCCGATGTATTACAGTCAATTAAGCATGTGGCTAATATTAATGTAAGTCTGCAAGTTACAACACTGTACCAAATAAGAAAGATGGTTTGTGGTTAACCAGATTTGTTTTATAAGCTAGAAGTCGATTGTTTAAATGCCTCCGAGAAGCGAACAATTTTTGTGATATCATTTGCACTGCATAAATATACGGTATCATTTTTTGAGGACCTCTTCTCCAAACATTTCTCAACAACGGAAACAATTTTATATACGCCGCATCCAGAGACTTGACTGCTTTAATGAATACATAATTTAGTTGATTCAAAAAACTAATATTTTGCTGATTACCGTTTCAGCCGAATCCGCGACCGCTTCTCATCTTTGGTGATGACCCTAAATTTATGAATCGAATGCTAGAGGAACTAAAGCAAACTGGAGAAATTACGAAGGTTAGAAGGAGAAGTATAAAATATTAATTAAGATTATTATATTTAAGGATTCGTTCTTCAGCACTTATCCAAAAGAAGTCGATCTGTATTTGTCAAAAAGACTCTGCAAAACGTTTATACTAACGGCTGAAGTAAGCGATCAGTTAAAATAATGAAAAGTCAACGGTCAAAAACAGACCTGCCCATGTCAGTATTCATTCAAAACAGAACTATTTCAAAAAAAACTTGTTCAAAAATTTATCAAAATTGTCTTGTTCTGTATCAGTTGAAAAATGCGCCGTTTTGTTTAGTGGTAGTCCCTAAACCCACAGTACCTAAAGTCAGTTAGCTCAGACGGTTATCAGGAATATCGTTAACTTATTATGAACATTGTTTTTTGACCCCCCACCCCCACCACCCCAATTTTAGCAGTTCAACCAACAGATTCGAAAAAACTGAAAAGTATAACTATTTTTACGTGAACTTAATATCATTACAGCGTTCAACATTTGGTTTTTGGCTTGCATTCCTAATAAATAATGATGATGTCATCTACTATTTGAAAGAATACCGAGAAGGAGTGCCCACATTTGAACAGGATTTCCCGTGCGTCTGAATTTTTGTGTTTATATTTAGTCAAATTTCATCCAACAGCTAATCTAGAAGTAGTTAGCTAGATCAGGCAAACCTCCAGATCTACAAATTGTTTGTTTTGCAAAGAGCAAACCTTGCTGCGCTCTAACACAATTGTGCAGTACAGATTCAACATCCAAATCTCGATTTGTTTTTGCCGACGCAGAAAATGGATGTTATGTCCTCTTTGTGCACACGGTTTTTGTTCTCACACATGAACTCATTTGGTTCCATCCACGAACGAAAAAGGTATTCTCAAACGGTTTCAGGGTAAGCTAACATTTTGCATAGGTATAAAGTCAGTTGGCCCAAACGGTTGTCAAGAATATCATTAACCTATTATGAAATTTGTTTGGACTTGTTACGAAGCAGCCTATGGTTCAACAGATTCGAAATAGCTGAAAAGTATAACTATTTTTACGTGAACTTAATATCTTTACAGCGTTCAACATTTGGTTTTCGGCTTGCATTCCTAATCAATAATGATGATGCCATCTAATATTTGAAAGCATACCGAAAAGGAGTGCCTAAATTTGACAGATACTTCCCTTGCGTCTGATTTTTTGTAATTATATGTAGACAACTTTCATCCAGCAGCTAATCTAGAAGTAGTTGGCTAAATCTGACAAACCTACAGATCTACAAATTGTTTGTTGTGCAAAGAACAGGCCTTGCTGCGCTCTAACATAATTGGGTAGAACAGATTGGATTTTTTTGCCGACGCAGTAAAATAGCATTAAGATCGAAGCCCCAACGCCAATGATCGAGGTTAAAATAGCGTCAATAGTATTTCGGAACTGTGAACATTTGTCATGATCTACCAATGCAAACTAATGTTTCTTTCCTCCAATAAACATTTATTTTCAGACTTCCTTGGCATGCGGTTAAAGTGACTGGAGGAAACTCGAGTTTGCTCACTAAGAAATATCGATGACTATCACTTAATAACTTTAATATCAATTAAGTTCGGGTATAAGCCGTGCATTGTAGACCAACACTTAATTGTATTTCTAGTGTTCCTGTCTAGAATTCGATACTCTTTGAGTTTGTATTCAAATGTTTTTGTTGAATGAGTTAGCCTTGTATTATCCCATTATGTTACATTAATTTTGTAGTATTGATTAATAAACTGATATATGTCTGGAAAACGCGTTCGTAATACATATTAATTATTTCTTTTGAAACTTCGAGTTTATTAGACCAACAGAAAATAATTGGGTGTCACTTTCTTGCGTAATTTTATTGGTTAAGTGCATATTTTGAGCATGTATTGTGAAATCTCCTATGGCCGTATCCACAAACATTGGAGAAGCTGCTTCTTACCCTTTCCTACCCTTTCCCAGGAGAGGCAAAATCGTTCCCCGCCGGTTCATTTTTGGCTCCCTAGTCTTCCCTGTCACTGTGAAGAAGGTTAGGGAACTCACCGAATAGTTCGTCCCTTTATAACATTCAAGCTTTGAGTTGGCTCTTGCTTATGCGACGGTGATTGTTGTGTTTATTCATATTTTTACGAAACACGAGATCACCGATATTTGAAGGATGAAGTGATACGAAGGGACCATAGGGAACCAGTAATAAATTGCCCAGCACCTGTGGCCGGCAGCAGATCAGAAATTTGCAAGAATTCTTTCTTCGGGGCCGATTCGAACCCATCAACCTCGAGATTATGAGGGAAAGCTTCTATCCACTGGGCCAATCCGCCCCTCCGATATTTTATAAACTCATTTAGTTTGTTATCTAACAAGGCTGTGTTAAACTTGTGCAAATTAACAGACACTAAACCGTATTACTAATTGCAAGGCGGCGTAGTAGCTCAGCTGGTAGCGCGCCAGCCTATTATTCCGTGAGGAGGAAAGGGTGTGGCTTCGATACCTCCTCTCGTCCGAAGCCAGATAGAGCAACCGTGGTATGTTTGCTTGAATGTTCTCTTATGATTCTTATGAACCGACTACTAGTTGCCCCAAAGATATAAAGTATGGCAAGAACACCCGGCATGTGGTATTCAATGATATACGGAATATATAGTTCTTTTTTATACTAATTGTAAGTGGACATTAAAACTTATTATATTAATTACAGACTTGTCGGATGTATATAGCCAGTTCACCTTATATCAATATTACGGACGATTCGATCCTAATAACTACAGACAGCGATATTTGGTGTTTTCATAGGGAAAATCATGTGCCCAAAGCACCAAATAAGATGAATTTATACAGTTCAAACTGGCATGAATTCCATAAAATAGGAATAATGATGGTTTCTAAACCATCAAATCCAGATTATAGGTTATTTTTCTTCTTCACCAAAAAACTACAAAAAACAAAAAAAAACTAGAACGAAAGGATAAAAAACAGGTCTCAATTTTTATCATTTTCTAGGTTGACTAACGGGTTTCAAACCTGCACAAACCAAACTGATAATGGAGCAAAACAAGATTTTTTGTTGTGTGTATCAGCCTCAGAAAGTCTTCTTCTTTCTTGTTAGAAGATTTTTGAAAGGCCATTTTGTGTACTGACCATTCCCGGTGAAATAAGCTTTGTTCTGTGAAATTACCTTTGGGAAATTTCTCACTGTCACTGCCGCGCTTTGTTTTGTGTTTGATGTTCAAAATATGTAGGTACCGGGATACAGAACACCGCTTTTTTACCAAAGCGACTGGCAGATTTTTTGAAATTCTAATTTTTTTCTTAGTTTTCGTTCGCCTTGTGTTCAGGCTAAAATAACGTGCCGTTGAAAAAAGGCATGCATTTCTAGAATGGTCGGATTCACATGCCATAACCAGGGAAGGGATGGGGCCGGCTACTGTGCAAACCTCGGTCCACCGCCCCTAATAAATAGTAACTTAAAGACATCATTAAAGTTATTTTCTAGGCACTTCATCAACATACAACAACGACCTCGGTACCTTAGTATTTGGATAATAAATAATCTTCAATATATAATTATAGTTTATCTCACGACCTAGGTTTCCAGCGCGGTATCACGATCTCCCGATGTACCGCAAACAAACAAGACATTTGTTTCGCATCATCAGTAGAGTCCTTCTTAGATAGACCGAAAGTGGACATTCATCAGCTTCGTGAGTGTGTAGGCCACAGATCTCGCAGGTAATGAATTTTTCCACCAATCTGTGGTCCTTATCGCTCTCCGCATAGAAGAATGGTCCTGGACAAGAAGTCACTGTCTTCGGAATTACTGGCCAACGATATGTAGGTATCATCGGAAGCTCCTGTCCTGGTTCTTCTCTTGGGTCCCGCATAGTTGCTGGTACAACTAGTTTTGCCAATGGATCATCTTTTTCCAGCTCGATAAACACAACTTCTCCTTTCGGGCGCAGTGTTATAAAAAATGAATGTAAAATTGGTCGACGTGGTGCGTTGTCACCAAAAGTACACCCATTTTTTATAACACTCCGCCCCGCTTGCAATACCGCGCTGGAAACCTAGATGTTGAGATGGATTATTCAATGAATTACAGAATAAAATGAAGCTTTCCTGTTTTTTCATTTGCTTTTATTATAATTGCTAAATTCTGAAAATTGTATCGGTGTCCTAATTCCACAATTGTGCTGAAGAAATCAGCTATTATTCGACCTAATAGATAACAGAACTAGCAAAAACACAACTATTTTGAACTGAAAATTTTTGCAATCGCCTTCAGAATAATATGAATATATGCTTCCAATATTTTCGGCGCAAAAATTATAAATTAAAAACAAAATTCCGTATATGACTTTTATGACTTTTATTAACTTTGAGTCATTCGTTATATGTGATCTACAAGAATCGGTGTTTCAGCTTTTCAGCTCCTGATAGCCGGTAATCCAGCATTGTGTTGTACTTGGTATCATTTGGGTAGTATATATTTGAAATAATTATGTTAACAGCCGATTGATCGAATCTGACAACTTTTTCGAATAACTTTGTTGACGCGGTGGTGCAGTGGTAAAAAAGAAGTATATTGAAAACCTATTAAGAGCATTTTAACACAACTTGAAAACTGGAGGTAGCATAGTGTTATATCTATACCTAAGGTGTTATAAACCTTGGAATTAGTATTCTCTGTTTACAGAAACGTAGACAAGAAATAAACAAACTAATAAAATGAGGCATCGCTTGTAACTTTTCGCCTGCAAGTTGTTAATATTAAACAAGAGCAGTTAATTCCGTAAAGACTTCTTGGAAATACTTATGTTTACTTGACAATAATAAATTGGTATCACTTTTTCATTTCCTTACTTGAACTGGATTATTTTATTCAAGCTGCAACCTACCAATGAATGGAATAAATTAGAAAGTTTCAGTCGAAAACTACGAGGAATCATTGGATTTAAACTAGTTTGAACGGTTTAATAAAATCGCGAAACATATCATACCCTTTGAAACAATAATAAACTTGTTTATTAGTTTGTGCGAAATTGTCAGGACGAAACTAGTAAATGGGAACAGATTTTGGGGTCAGATAAACAGAACTTATAGTTTTTAAAGTTTTTTAAAAGTTTGTTTACTTGTTTTACGAAACATGAGATCACAGTTATTTGGAGTGAAGAAGTGAGACGAGGGAACCATAGGAAGCGGTACTTCATAGCACAGCACACAGGAAGTGGTGGGTGGCATCGAATCAGAAGAAATGTGAAAGAATTCTTTCATTGGGGGGATTTGAACCATCGAACCCTAGCGTATGAGGCGAGGCTTCTAACCACGGGGTAATGACGCCCCCTTGCTTACCGTAAGGGACGTTTGTTGAAAAATATCGCATCAGGATCAGGTTCGCAGAATGGAGGAACAGAAGCGTACTTCAATGTTCTGTGAACATTTCGTGAAATTGTCGTTTTCCACAAACGATCCGTATGTATTACCCTCAATAAAGGATTTAGCTAGATTAAATGTAAGTCATAAATTAGAATGGTGCTCAAATTAAAGTGCTTGAGTCGGGCGTATGCTTATACATCCTAGCTACGGATTATAAAACCGAACTACGGTTATATTTATTGGTTTAGAATCCATGATTGTTCTTAATGGGGACAGTTCGGGTACATTCTTATTTTGGCGCGATGTTAAAATCAACCAAAAGTCTTCAAACCAAGAGTCAGATGTTTGAAGGTGATTATTAGCTACCGCCCTCAGGTCTCACCGCTAACTAAATATATTCTTATTGAAAATACTATAAACTAGCTGTCTCAAACTTCCTTGGCACGTTGCCAAAGGTTCAAATTTCGTATTTGTTTAATTGAAATCTTTAACCACCTCCTTTAAAATCAGGTATTTTAGAGTAAAGATTAGAGCCTGTGGGTTCGACTCCATGTAGCTACAGAAGGCTTGGGAAATCAGCAGCTTACTTATCCCATGTTTCATGCCCCGAAGACTGAATGTTAGAAAGCAGCCGTCTCTGCTCAGGAAATAAATAACCATATTATTTAAATATTATTTCGCTGCACAATTTATTTATATTTGCAATGAACCGTAAAAATGAAGTCATATATTGGACATAATTTATCACAAAGGGATGGTACGTCCGAGGTTGGTCGCGCACAACAACGTTTGGGCCTCAAATTTTGGGGGTACGTGTGCGGCTGATCAGCAGTGGTCTCAATATATAGGGTGGCCGATAAGTATTAAGACAAATTTGGCGGGCTTCTAAGTTTGAACGATGGAGTCTCCTAAATTTTCTACATGATATCCCACAATGATTCAAGTTGCTCCATTCTACTTGCAGTTATGCAACCAAGTCTGCATTTCGCCTCGATTCTTCATCTGTTTAAGCTAGGATTTCTTCCTCAAATGATTGCGGAACGTCTCAGATGTGCATCAAGCACTGCCAAGAGCGTTGTGATGACTTCTCGGATGACGTTTAGCATACTAACCACACGGGAGGGCTTCAATCCAATTTCCTGGGGAATGGAAGGGTATTCCTTCCTGCTTTCGTGAATGCTGGTACTCAAAAAACGAGTTATTCTAAATTCGGAATTTCGAATATCTCAATAAACGGTGTATAACCAAACTTTTGTTCGAACTACATAATCGCTGCAAATCTAGTTTATATAGAACAAGGCCAGACAAAGAAAGATGTTATGTAAAAACACCGGTAAACATTTTTTATTAAAGTTTATTCTGACCAAACCTTAATTGTATTCTTAAATATAGAACACAACCATTCAGCTACTACTAAATTACTGGAAACCATTTCTTAAACACCCAAAATATCAATCCAATCAGGTAATCAGGAGATATAGTCTGTAACAATAAAAAGGCTGCAAGGTGCGGTGTTAAACGAGAGCTTTCGCAATTACGTATTTCTGTTTTAGGAAATCAAACCATCGCAAAAAGACGCCGTGAACATTTTCTAGCAACAAGCAATAAATTGCACTTCTAATCATACCAAGAACATCTACTTTCGATGACAATTGAGCAATTTCTGACAGCCTTTATAACACCGCACCTTGCAGTCGTTTTCGTGTTACCGACTATATGTGCCCTGACTCAATTATTCTGATAAAAACGGTCTTTTCTTACCAAATCTTAATTGTATTATAGGACCTATAGGACATACGCAACTACCAAATGAGGGGGAACAACTTCCTAAAATATTCAACTCAAAAGATCAAGAGATTCAGGTAAATACTAGATGGTATGGTGAAGATCATAACTCAAGAAGGATTGGGTTTTGTTTCAATAATAACAATCCTAACTAAATTTGTTTTTCTACCAATCGGAACTATCTATAATATGCGTACTCGATTCACGGTTTTGCGAATTTTTGAGTGAATTGCCCTATTTTTAATTGTTTTTTCAAGTTAATGACAAAAGCTAATCTGAGACATTCTTTTAAATTTCAGAAAATATTTTTTATGGTTGTTCATACTTTCGTTTTTGTTCAAGATGCTGGGGTACTTTGAATTATATAACTTTAGTGAATTATCATTTGATAACCATAAAGACTGGTTCAAAACAAACGGGATATTTTTCAAGGGTTAGTTTTTAGTTGGGTTATTTAGAAATTAGGTTTTGACAGATAAATTATAACAGATTAGCACTAAGCACTGTTTATTGGTTTTTTTTACCTAATTCCAAAACTTTCAATATAAAATAGTTTTCTTTTCAATTGTATTGTTTACTACACATATCTACCGGCCATTCTATTAAACAATAAGAAGCTAAATGAGTCCAAAGTTCGAAATTCGAAGGGTTCGAATTTTTACAATTCATTACATTATAGCTTAAAACATTTAACATCTACTACTTTTGCTTTACAAACTAATAAAAGCGCATTTTTCCAGATGAAAGTCAACTGAACGATGGGGAAAAAGAACGTAAATATCTAACATATGGCTGCTATCATGAAGGACAGTTTGGTAATCAGGTCTGCTTAGTAGATTTGTGGGATTTGATTTGCTGAAGACAGTTTATAGAAGTTTCGACCCGGCCAGTTGAATAAAAACTCATCCCTAGTTCGGATAATAACCAGCTCTTTATAAAGACTTCAATAATATGAAGGTGTTCTTCAGATTGGTTATATAAATGCAATGTTTCCAGTTATGGATGTTTTTGAGTGGCTGGTCTTGCGCGAGAGTTCTTGGACGTTCTCTATACCATAATTGTGTTTTGGCAAGACCTAATATTGAGCTAATGAAGCGGACGTTTCCAAAGATTGCCGGGGAATTTGAATACTTGGTAAGTCGACAGAAAAAATGATGTGTTTAATTTAATAGTCAAATTACAAATAAAGGTTACTGATTGTTTTTAGTATTGATTTTTCGGCGCAAACACTGCATTTTGCGCTTACAACTTGTCTCTCTCTGACCTTCTGGTTTCCTGGTCATTGCACCCGATGATTGACGAATTCATCTCAGCTAAGTTTGTCCTTTTGAAGGTCTGCCGCTTTCTCAAGAATCATCTGAGAAATGAAGTCAAGCTGGGCTAGCTTGTTCTTTCCCTCTGTGATAACTTGCGGCAGATCCCTGGGTTTCGTGCTATTTGGATCGACTTTCTGTATCTCTTGTTCGAGATGTTTCCATGCCGCGAACTTCGGGTGCTTCGTCATTGCTCTCTCAAGTGCTCGAACAAATTTATCTTGCAATGAGCAAGTTAGTTGTATCTGCATAATCACGATGTAAGAACATATGAATGTAAGTTAACAGCACTACTCGACCACCGATCACATACAAAACTGCGAACTGATACAAAGTCCTCTGAATACAAGTATCCTCTCTACTCAGTGTTCATTGACTTCAAGAAGGCTTTCGATTTTGTAGAATGCTGTTATGGAGCTCTTTACAACCATGGTGTTAACCCAACCCTGATCAACATCATCCAGAAAATCTAATCAACTGCTCATGTAGACGTCAGAGTAAATCACCAGAAAGTACCAATTGAAGTCCAACGTGGAGTGTAACAGGGAGACACCATATCACCCCAACTGTTTGCTGCCGTTATTGAAGATGTCTTCAGAACTTTGGAATGGGATCAGAAAGGCGTGCTTGTCAACGGCTCTTACCTCAATCATTTACGATACGCAGACGACATCGTTTTAATTTCCAACAATGCCACTGAAGCCGCTGAAATGAAGGCCAAACTTGCCAATGCTAGCAAACATGTTGGATTACTCATCAACACCAATAAGACCTACCCAATGACCAAATTCAACGTTACTTCCTTTGATGCTCAATAGCTCAGCCCTCTCTTATGTAGATCAATTCATCTACCTGGGTCAATGAGTATCATTTGATTTGAACCCTGCAGTGGAAATTTAACGCAGAACTCGTGCGGGATGGTTTCCTTTCAATACGTACCACGACTTACTTACCAATAAGAAAGTTGATTTAAAATGGAAGCGCCGTATCTATCAATACTGCATCGAACCTGCTCTTCCGTACGGTTGTTAAAATTGGTAACTACGCCAGCATAATCTACGACGCCTGATAGTTACTCAGAGGAAACTTATGAGGAAAATGGTTTTTGTCACCCTGCTTGACCGAAGAACTAACAAATGGCTGGCCAACATCGCAAAACTAGCCCGGAACGTTGGAGCCGCCGTCTAGTCGAATATAGACCCATGCAATTTAAAAGACCAATGGGAAGACCAAAGAGAAGATGGAGGGATCAATTCAAGAAACATCTAGGAGAAGTTTGGATGCAAATGGCAATAAGTGAACCAAGAGCTTGGAAAGAAAGCATCAACAATCAGATAGATATAATTTTGACTATTGAATAAATATTATTAATATCATGCAACTATAATAATACAATGATGTAAAAAAAGAAGTAGAATTGTTGTATACCTACCATCAACTATACCGATGATACATATAAAATGTTGCCACCCTACCTCAGCTCCAGGAACACTGAGGTCATGTTCTACATTCATAATCAAACATCCTCAGCCGTATCATACCTAAAGGCATATCAATCGAAATGAATATGTCCTTAGGCAATTAATCCTGAATTCATTCATCATCATGGAGTTCCATCTCCCGAACGGCTTCCATTATAAAATAATGAAAACAATGTAATGCACATATCAACATGTACGCAGCATTATGCTTTAATATAGTCTGTTTTAAAACCTAGACTGCAAGCGCCGTTTGTACTTAACCTGCCCCAGTGGCGGGCCTGCTAGCCGAGTATTGAAATAGTTTGTCTGCGACGCTGCTGAGTGCAAACGGCAATTTGCAATTTCTTCAAATCGCTTACCATTTATTATTTTTATTATTATTTGTTATCTGTTATGTAATGTTTTCTAGGCTAATTTTTAGATGTATTACACCCCGCCTGTATTCAGTGATGAAGCTTTCAATACTACGTTTTTTGCTGATATCTGCGTGTAATTTCTGCTGATATGTGGCTTTTCTTCATCTGCATACACTTCTTTCAATTCTGGCCTGCTTCTTCCTCAGCCCGCATTTCGTTAACATTAGGCTGCTTCCTTTCTTTTGGTAACACTTTTTCCAACTCTGTGCTACTTCCGTCAAAAGGGGTCCAATAGTTCTTTGCATATCTTGGACAATACAAGCTGTTGTGATCCCACAACTCCTATTTTAGTTGGACTTCTTCATTCTTCCCGATTTTAAGTTGGGCTTCTTCGAAAATACTTCCTATTCTAAGTTGGACTTCTTCGTGGCTTGATCTTTCGATTTTAAGTTGGACTTCGTCGTGTCTACTTGCATCTCTTTTTCTATACCAGATGGCCGAACTAACATCTGTTGTATCCCTTTGCGATAAAGATTTATATTGACCCTTTGAAGTGGACCAATAAAACACATCAGCGAATCCAAGGCTAAGGATCTTTGGCTTTGCCGCAATTTACCAGTTGCCATCCGTTCAATTTATACGGTTTTATTCCGGCCGTTTATAGGCGGCACCTTGCTGATTTGACGACTCTTCAGCAGTTACCCATAACTATGCATTGAAATTAACTCCCACTGACTAGCATTAATTGCGGTCGTCTCTTTGCTAACCCGACTTTGTATACGAAAAATTGCATTCCACTTTTCTAGTCTGTGGATTCAACTTTTCTAGGGGCGGATTGGCCCAGTGGATAGAAGCTTCGCCTCATAATCTCGAGGTCGGTGGTACGCATAGGCCCGAAGAAAGAATTCTTGCAAATTTCTGATCCGCCGCCTCCGCTCCCCAGGTGCTGTGCAATATAGTCCTAGCTCCCTATGGTCCCATCGTCTCACTTCATGCACCAAATATCTGTGATCTCGTGTTTTTAGTCCCCCTCAAGTATAGTGCCTCCGCTTGTGGTGGCACACTTGAAGTCCCTTGGGCGCGTAGGATACTATGCGTAGCCTTCCATATTTATTCCATTGTTGTTCTAGTGAGTTGCCTCGCTAGTTTTTCGTCTTCGAGTTTGGATCCCTGCTGGAGATGGCAATCCAATGCTGTCCCGATTTGCATACGAAAGTGGAAAATAGATTCTCCACACATGTATGTGTAAACCAGGAGATACCATATGGCTCATCAACCGAAGCTGACGATCCATATCCTTCTTAGCCTAGCATCCTGTTGACAGATGTCCTTACCCGTTGCCAATGTACAAACAACAAAAACAAAAATTTCTCACTTGATCGGCTTGACGAAAATTTGTCCTTGATTAATACATCGTCTCCCGAATTATCTTTTGCTGCCATAACCAAACACATCACGGTGAATAACAGGTAAATAAAATTGGGTGCGGGGAATTTTCAAACTAACCTCACATACTAAACTAAACTAAACTCTGTGCACCATGTTTGGCGCAAACACTGCCTGTTGCGCTTAAAATTTGACCCTCTCTGACCTTCTGGTTTCCTGGTCATTGCACCCGATGATTGTGGAAGAAGCTCGTAGCGGGGGCCAAACGATAGATCATCGCTCCTCAATTGCAGCATGCCACATATTGAGAGGGAATGGTAGACAACTTAACAGCCACACCGAGTGTGCAACATACAACAAATGAACGAAAGAGCAAAGAAGAAAATATCCTAATCTTTTCCCAACTCAAACTAGAGGTTCTTGTAGGAACACTACTATCTCGAGAAATACGAAAACAAGTTAATAGATAAGATAATAAGATTTATAAACTCCGATGCAAAATAACATATACAAAGAAACAAAGAGAAAAATAACGTAGCGTTACATACGCAACAGCAACGATATACAACTAAAAAGAAAGTTTTTTTACAACTAACAATAAAAGGGGGATTGAGTTTTTGGCCAGCGTTGCGGTTACTGCATTTTCGTGGCGAGAACCAGCCTGCGCAGACCATCACTGCAATGGCTCAATTGACGTGCGAAAAAGCTGTAACTTTGATCTCGCAGCACATTGATCTTTCCTATACAAAATTTCCGTAAAATCATTTTAGGCTCCAAAAACGTTTAAGAAAGTGAGACTGGCTCCGGTTTGGCATGCTTATATGAATCCCAAAAAGTAAGTGTCTATTTGTGGTTAGAAAGATAATCAACAGTTATTTTTGAAGAGATTGTTGTTAAATTTCTGATTATGAAGAAACTTTTGAGCTGCCGGGAGTCGAACGATTGTATTAGATTATCACGGATTCAGAGATCGCCGCCCTAACCACTAGGCTGAAACACTAGACGAACTCAAGCACGCTTTAGAAACTAATAGAAACCTAATTATGGTGCGATTCAAGACGAATAATGGAGTGTCACTTGCGTATTTATTGGATTTTTAACATCGCACCTGCAGGCAAATGGCACGCGCGTACTTGAAAATTTCAATATTAAACGGAAAGTAGCCGCCCGATCCTGGCGCGGTTTTCGCAAAAGGGGCTCAGACGAGCTTTGAATTCTTTACACTTCACTATTACTCTTGGCTCTTACTATAACAGCTATACGGTTTTTATAGAGATCGGGTATTCTCAAAATACGTTACCGAGTATTCTTCAACTTAAAAATATATGTTATTATCAAATTTAGTCTGCGATATATTTCTGACAGATATGTGGAAGTTGACATAAACGGCGCTCAAAATGCTAGGTATGTTTGGGCTAGTGTGCCCACTGAATAATAAGTAATTGGACCCACTGACAACAGTATGCGCCGAGAGAAGAGTTTATATAACAATAGTAAAAGTTTTTATAAAAATACAGAAGTACAGAAACAAATTGGAATAATAGCGGCTTTTGCCTAGTTAAGTTAAAAGATAATGTCAGAAGTTTTTTCTCACCGTTTTGCCTACATGTCATTAAATATTTTTTCGAAGTTTAGGTTCATTAAAAATTACATTGGTGAGATTCGAGGGCGTTTGCTTCAGTTTGGAGCCAACATTACCGATATTGGCGAAGCTACGATAGCGGAACTAACTTCTGTGAAGAAAATGTAAGAGTATATGGCTTTTGTGAACTATAAAATTAATTATGCTTTGTACATTTGCCTCATAAGCTAGAGATCGATGGTCCCTGTCACTTGAGTCTTTTATTAATAAGGTGCCCGACATAGGCGTTCTCGCTTATATAAATTCTTTTACATCACTACAGACTGCGAAATTGATTGTCGTAATTGACAAGTAAATACAAAAGTGTTAACTCTTCCTGCTTTTTTAGCAACCTGGATAACTTGCTATGCGCTCATATTAGACAAAAGGATTTTGCGGATTGGGGTTATGCCAGAAACTATTCCGATGTATTACAGTCAATAAAGCATATGGCTAATATGAGTGTAAGTCTTCTAGATTCATCACAGCCCCATGTAAAATTATGATTTAGTAGTTACCAGATTTGTTTTATAAACTGAAAGTCGGTGGTTCATATGCCAGGGAAAACGTTTTTGTGATTTAATTTATACCGCTTAAAAATACCGTATAATTTTTTGAGGAGCTCTGCTCAAAACATTTGTCACCAACGGAGTTGTGTGAACGACGCCTGCAGAGACTTGACTTCTTAAATTAATACATAACTAATGATTTAGTTGATTCTAGAAACTATGGTTTTAATGATTACCGTTTTAGCCGAATCCGCTACCGCTTCTCATCTTTGGTGATGACCCGAAATTTATGGATCGAATACTAGAAGAACTAAAGCAAACAGGAGAAATTACAAAAGTAAGGAGCTAAACTATAAAATATTAATTAAGAGTATTATATTTAAGGATTCCTTCTTCAGCACTTATCCAAAAGAAATCGATCTGTATTTGTCAAAAAGACTGTGCAAAACGTTTATACTAACGACTGAGGTAAGCAATCAGTTAAAAGAATGAAAAGTCAACGGTCAAAACCAAAAACTACAAGGAACCAGATCCGCCCACTTCAGAATAGCTACAAAACAAAACTATTTCAATGGAAACTTGTTCACAAAATTTCTGTAGCAGTTCAGTAATGCGCCGTTCTCGTCCTGGGTAGTCCCTAGACCAACTAAAATGAGTTGGCTCAAATGGTTGTCAAGAATATCGTTAACTTATTATGAAATTTGTTTTTTGGACCACCCACCAATTTTAGCCTGTGGTTCAACAGAAACGATAAAAATGGAAAGTATAAATGTTTTTAATATAATTACAGCGTTCAACGTTTGGTTTTTGGCTTGCATTCCTAATCAATAATGATGATGTCATCTACTATTTGAAAGAATACCGAAAAGGAGTGCCCAAATTTGACCGATACTTCCCGTGCGTTTGAATTTTTAAATATATTTGACAAAGTTTCATCCAACAGCTAATCTAGAAGTAGTTAGCTAGATCAGGCAAACCTCCAGATCTACAAATTGTTCGTTTTGCAAAGAGCAAACCTTGCTGCGCTCTAACACAATTGGGCAGTACAGATTCAACATTCAAATTTCGATTTATTTTTGCCGACGCAGTAAAATGGATGTTATGTCCATAGTATTTCAAAATTGTGAAAATTCGTCATGATCTACCAATGCAAATGAATTTTTCATTGCTGCAATCAACGCTTCGTTTCAGACTTCCTTGGCATGCCGTGAAAGTGACCGGAGGAAACTCGAGTTTGCTCACTAAGAAGTATCAATGACTATCACTTAATAACTTTAATAACAATTTAGTTAGGGTATAAGCAGATCAATGTAGACCAGCACTAAATTTTTCTAATGTTCCTTTTCAGAATTCTATACTCTTTGAGTTTGTATTCAAATGTTTTTGTTGAATGAGTTAGCCTTGTCTTATCCCATATTGTTACATTGATATTATAGTATTGATAAATAAATTGATATTTGAAGACGTTCTTAATACATATCCTTTTTATTAAAAGTTCGAGTTTATTAGACCAACAGCTAAGCATTTCTGTTTCACTGTCTCGCAAATTAGATTGTTGAAGTGCATATTTTGATCAATTATTGCGGAATCTCCTGTGGTCGTATCCATGAGCATTCGAGGAGCTTCTTACCCTTCCCTACCCTTCCCCGGGAGAGGCAAAATCGTTCCCCGCCGGTTCATTTTTGCCTCGCTAGTCTTCCCTGCCAGGGTCAAGAAGGTTAGGGAGCTCCCCCGAATTGTTCTTGGATACGGCCACAGATGGTGAGCAACAACGGCCAATTTCTAACATTCAACCTTCGAGTTGCATATTGCTTATTGCGACATGAATATTATATAGTCTGTCTTCAGATCTACGGTCCGCGCGCGGTTGCAGAGATGGCCAGCGGGCGTGTAAATTATTTAATTGATTGATTAGTACTGAGTGTGTGCCTTTTAAAGTTAACAGTCGTTTACATATAAAGTTAAGATAGAATCAAGGGTTGTGATTATACAATTATACAAAACAAGCAAATAAAACATGTAAATTATCCAAAATGTTCTTTATTGGCTCATTAACACTCAGCGGACCGTAGGTTTGAATTCAGACTATATATTTAATCAACTGTTTTTGTTTGCTATCTAACTATTAAAAAAAATACTATTCCGTATATCAATGTATATCACATGACGGGTGTTCTTGTTATTCTACCCATCTTTGGGGCAGTTAGAAGTCGGTTTTGCCGGAATCATAAGAGAACTTTCAAGCATACATCCCACGGTAGCTCAATCCGGCTTGGGACGGGGGAGGGATCGAACCCACAACCTTTCCTCCTCACGGATTCATAGGCCGGCGCGCTACCAGGCGCCGGGCGCACAGCCATAGGCTGTGTTAAACATTGGGCAAAGTAGTCTATTTCTCTACATTACCTTGGTTATAAGATACAATCTATTCTAGATATTTAGAACGAGGACAACCACCATTTTCAGTTTTTAAAAGCAATTAAAATAAATTCATTAGCTTTAGACTAATAATATTATATATTCTAATAAGAATCTCAATTCTAAATTATGAGTGAATCAGACTTTTTCAGAGTTCAGAAGGGTTCCAGGTATTTTGAAAACCTAGCCTAACTTTATTCGAAGTACGTTTTCGAAGACAGTTAGCATTTTGTATATCAATTGATTTTAAGTGTTTTGTATATCAATCTTTAAGTTGAATGAATCGCAGTAAACTTATTTTATTAGATAATTATTCTATTTCTTCTTTAACATGTTTGAAACCACTTACAGAAAATATTTGCTCTGGTTATTACCATTGATAGTGGTACTGCCATTATTGGAATTCTTCGAACTAACCAACATTAGTGAATTATCAGTTTACAAGAATAAGAACTGGCTTAAAACAAATTGGTTATTTTCAAAAGGTACGTTTTTTGCTCATACTTTGTATATGAAACATCTTAATTTGCATTGGAATGTCCGAGCACAGAGTCTATTACTTCCCAAAACCGAGACTGTTTGAGCCACATGATAGACACATGGTACCCCCACGAATCAATTCAATATCGCTTATCAAATTTTTAAACTTTTATTTTACATGCTTCTTTTAGTTATTCAACCTCCATCAGAAGTAGCTGAGAGATATAGAAAGTACCTTACTTACACGTATTATCATAGAGGCCAATTTGGAAACCAGGTACCTTTAACACCATTTGCAGTGCCGACGGTTCTGAACCGAAAACGGACAAAATTTAAATTATGGAATAGGGTTGCCGTGGCCAACTGATTAGGAGCTTCGCATCATACGTAAGAAGTCGATGGTTTGAATCCCTCCGAAAAACGAACTTCCTTTGGTTCCCTCGTTTCACTTTTTCGCACCAAACATCTGTAATAACGTGTTTCCTAAAATAAATAAACCAGCAACACCGCTGAATGGGATGAATCGGAACGTCTCTTCGTGGAAAGATTGAAAAAATGTTCTATTTTATATGTCGAACATTGAATATAATATGTACATACATACATGAACGAAATAAAATATTTTAGTTATGGATGTTGCTGAGTGGTTGGTCTACAGCTAGAGTTCTTGGTCGCAGATTCTACCACACCCATGTGCAAGACGGGCCCGATCTTGATTACATTGAGCAAATATTTCCACAAATTGCCGGCGCATTCGAGTACTTAGTAAGGCTTTTTGAAAATGAGCAACACATTTTTTTGAGCAACAAAATGAGCAACATTTTTGAGCATACTGTCGAAATCTGTAGCCCCACTACAAATCCCAAGAGCTATCGTGGTTCAGTGGTAGCTATATTTAGCTTGCCGACCTAACCAAGACCGGTCCACAGCGGGCCGAACAGATCTTGGCCGCATTCAAAAGGAACCCCAACTAGTTTCAATCCCCACTAGGAATAAGATCTCACTACGAACTTAGCCTATTTGTTACCAATCCCAAGTCATACTAAAGGTAAAGGGAAAGATATTTATATACAAAAATCAAGAAAAAGAATAAAATTATGTACAGGAGTTTGTGGGACGAAGGAGGCGCGATCACAAGGAGGTTAGAAACACGAACTAAATATATACAATAAAGAAAACTAGTAAATTATTACAACCTCTCGCTATCATCATAGCTAGATGACACTGAGACTCGATAGCAATTGCGGCCTCGTTGACCGTCTAGGCGCTAATTGGTCCATTTGAATTTTCGGCTGAGCGCGGCAATTGTATTCGAGCGCAGCTTCAACGACACTTACCGTGACTTTAAAGCAAAAAAAAAGTTTCTTCTTTTGTCGGCTGCATTAATTCTTGAATCGTTCTAGTATTTCGTAGTTAAAGAATAATTCAATTGTTTGAGCAAAAAAATTGTAGATAGTGGTGGTACTTATAACTCAACTCATTTCATGATCCTGTGAATGTCACAAAAATTAAACTGGTAACTACTGCACTTCATGCATATGCGAATCCTTTAATGTAAGTTGTCGAACAGCAGAAACTGTTCTTATAACATATAGTACCATCAGACCCGCCAAAATGACAAGTAGAGTGGGATTTGTGTTAATCCAGGTAGGGTAGCTGGTTACCGTCCCGGTCCGGCCTGAAATTTTGAAACTCAGGCCGGGCCAGGCCGGCCGAATAACCACCTCTGCACTCCCGGGATTTCTTGTTTGCAACTAGCCGGATAATATGTTGTTCCGTAATCCGCGTATTTTTGAAAAATGGACCGGAACCCCCAACCTAGAGAGCTTTGAGAGGTATAATTTCAAAACGCAAAATTAAACGACTTACAGTACATATTTACGAATGTTTACTAGACATTGTTTAGAATAATGTTCTTTTCCCTTAAAAAAGGATTAAAATAAATTAAATTTTGGGTTCTAGATAGAAGTGCATTGTTCAAGTTAATTTGAATTCGTTTCCATTTAGACTCAAAAATATCACCGACAAATACTTGGAAGTGGACATCAATTTCGCTCAAAATGCACGGTAGGT
Organism: Phasmarhabditis papillosa; assembly: GCA_034691345.1. Classification (NCBI taxonomy): domain Eukaryota; kingdom Metazoa; phylum Nematoda; class Chromadorea; order Rhabditida; family Rhabditidae; genus Pellioditis; species Pellioditis papillosa. The sequence goes on from JAQGAV010001257.1 coordinate 20,527, forward strand.
AAAGACTGCCCCGGGTTATGTCAATTAATTGCACAGATGGTCGCGCCCTGATCCACCAGTTATGCGACAACTCCGTGCCCGATTCTTGGATATATTTGGCTGTTAACTTATATCAATTTTTGTACATTCCGTAGCCCGTAGTTGGATCTAGGAAAAATAATTTGTCTAGAAACATGGGCTAAGTCGTTTCTAATTGGGAGAAAAATTTTGTTTCACATTTTAGCCTTCCCATTTTCATTTCTAGAGTAATGAAGGAGTGTTGCTTGCGTATTTTCCAAGCATATTGCGTAAATTTTGGATTTTCAAAGATTTTCCTGGCCATTCTTAACGAGATTCTTTTTCTAAACTCAATTAGTACTTTTGGCTCTCATTCACCTCACAAAAACAGGTTTACATGAAACATAATGTCTAAAGTAACCGGGTCGGCTTTGCTCTGTTGGGTAACAAGGTATATTAATTGTATTCAGGTTTATTGAGAAGGACATTGACGTGATCCGCAAAGACTTGCTGCAGTTTGGTGCAAATGTTACTGATGCTGGTGAAGAAACGCTAAATGATTTAATTACTGTGAAGAAAATGTGAGTTATTGGATCACTTTTGAATTTTTGAAAGCAAGTTTTTCCAACACCGTGCATCGGGCAAGGCCGGTGTGATACAGTCAGTTTTGGAACAGACTATATTTATTCTTCTCTGCATTTCTAAACAGTTTCTAGATGGTTTGGTATGACTAATAACAACTTAGCTCAATATATTTTATTTGTAATTTTATTTTAATTCTAGAAATTTGACGAACCTCCTTTGTGCTCATGTTAGACAAACAGACTTTGCCGACTGGGGAATGGCCAGAAATTATTCTGATACACTTCTCTCAATACAATATATGGCTAGGATGAGTGTAAGTAAAATAATTATGGAAGTAGAACGTTCTATAGGGTTTTCGGTGGGCAAATTATACGGTACGGTCAACGCTGGCATGTAAAACAATAAGCGATAAACCGTTTTGATGATTATGATAATGTTTATTTAAGTATTATACAAAACAGTTTAACCGGTAAATTTTCAGAACCATTTTACCAGTTTACTGTTTCATCTCCCTTTTGGAAATCTCTTTTGAATTTTTCAATGAATGATTCAGGGAATCGCTTAATAAATTTCGGAAGGAAGGGATGACATGTCAAGAAAACTATGTTGTTAGGAATACTGAACGTATTCGGCACTAGCTATCAACCTTATTGTTTTTATAATGAAAAATTTAGACTATTCCGCGACCACTGCTCATTTTTGGTGATGATAAAACTTTTATAAACAAGATAATCGAGGAACTCAAACTGTCAGGGGATATTACGCAGGTTTGTTTTTAAGAATGAATGCTTCTATTTTACAGTTGAAGCACCAGAACTATATGATAAAAATCCTCCCGAAGAAAGAATTCTTGCACATTTGTTCTGATTCGCCGCCTCCATTCCGTGGGTGCTGTGCTATCAAGTACCACTTCCTATGATTCCCTCGTCTCACTTCTTATAAAAAAATGATTCTAGGACATCTGTGATATCGAATTGATCAACTTTTAAGCCACAAACTTTGGAACGAAATTTTAATTCCATATTCTTATAAGAAACGTTTTCAGGATTCTTTCTTCAGCACCTATCCCAGAGAAGTCGACTTGTATCTGTCAAAGAGAGTCTGCAAAACATTCATTATAACGGCCGAAGTGAGTTTCTAAAATAATTGTGCTGCAAATCTGCATATTTTACGCACGAAATTGCATTGTTTAGA